>JANAVB010013597.1:13342980-13525480 GCA_029216955.1 Iris pallida
AGGCTGATTTTCTCTGGTAGGGGTATTCATAATATTGACATGTGCTTCCTCTAATGGTTCTTAGCAATGCTCTCAACATTCTCTTCATATCAATTTATGACGTCAGATGGCTCATTTGTATTTTCAGCTTTTGGATCAGTAACAGTATCATCGAGATATTCAGTGCATGCCTGTAATGCATCAATCATTTCGCTATCTGAATATATTGGATCATCGGCATGAGTTTGAAGATGATCTAACGTATCGATCGGAATAGTATTAGATACTGTTTCTGGAAGCGCTTCAGGAAGAATCGCCAAAGTTGAAGGCTGGCCAATCACAGAAGATGCGTTTATTTCCATAGCCTCTTTGCCAGAATGTGTTGGTTCTTCTGTAGATAATGGTTCTGATTCAGAGATGGGAGTAGGGGAAGACATCATATGCCCAGCAACAACACTAGCCAGGATGGATGCAGCACGAGATGGACTCAATAATCTTAATTTTCTACTAACTACTTTCTTCAAACTCGGCCTTCTTCGAAGAGGCACATCCGGACTTTCTTGGTCAGCAGAAATACCCTGTTGTTTCTGTAAAGACGTAGGAGTTATCTCTTCACTCCTTACAGGTTCTTCTGCCCGTTGTCTCGATTGTGACCTAGTGGTAACTCCTTCAAGGGATTCTGCAGTGGTTTTCTTTTTCTTTGGATCTGGAGAAGCAACAGGAATATCATTTTTTCTTTTCTTCTTATCCTTCATAGGAGATTTTGTTACTCGGAGAGAAATGTTTAAGGGTTCAGTAAACTCCTCAAGGAAGTTCATATCTCTGGAGATTTCAAAAGGTTCGTCAGCAGGTTCTTCGTCATTTGGATCTTTATAAAGAATGCTCGGCTTTCCTTTCTTGGCTCGTTTGTCAGAAGCGAAGCTATGTGCTAAATCAAAAGTCTCCACAAAGGTATTGGCCGAAGTGTAAAACCTTGAATAGGTGAATAACATTCGCGGTCCATGATTTGTATTCTCAGGCATTGAGAAAACGGCCCTCGTATTTTTAGCATTATAATAGTACCAAGCCCTGGCGCCATCAATCAAATATCCTTTCCCTTGTAGGCATGTTGTGGCATTTCCTACATGGAATTGATCATAGCCGAATTGGCGTGCAAAACGGCTAGGCAAATATGGTTCAAGAATACATTCATCTTCAAATCGATGTACGAGGTGTGAAGGTCGAATCGACTTCAACCAATTGAATATAGCTGGATCTGTTGGTAGAGTATTCACTGAATCTAGGATATTAGCTGGCAATAACTCGTAGCCAGCTGGTGGATCAACACAATAAAAATCCCAGTTATCGTCGCGGTTCAATACTCGCCGGCAATCTATCAAGGAGGTGTGATTCCATCTACACCCTTCATACTCTCTTAAAAAGTTTCCTCCAATAGCTCTTTCGCCAGGGCTCATCAAAACTGGACAGTGGATTAGAAGCCACCCAAATAAATAAGTGTGGGCGACTTCAGTACGTGGAAAGCCATCTTTCTTATTATTTAGCATGCCGTCCACAAAGCAACGCAGACTATGATTAAGTCGGCTTGTCATCGCCGATAAAATATCCATCCGATAACCGAACACTAGGCGGACTGCAGCAAAAAGAACACCTCTATGGAAGCGATCGACTGCACTTGCTCCAGGGACTACATACCTTCGTAGCCAAAAAGCAAGAAAGCCTGCCAGATGGGCTTTCTTAGACATACGTCTGTATCCCATCCTCATGAAACTTTCTATTTTATCTCCTATCTTGAGGGGAGGATAATCTTCATCATTTTTAACTATTATATCTTCTTGGCGAAACCTTGCCATCAACTCATTTATCTCTTCCTCATTGAAACGCTGAAAGGTAAGCGGATCAACAGCTTTCTTCTCACTAATTTGTTTCTCTTCATCATCATGTTTGAGGAAGAGATAAGATATCCATTTAGTGAGATAGCAGGAGCCTGAGCTTTCAAAATAACAACAACAGATGTGATAGTGACATAACAGCTCATCAAAGACTTCTACCATTTCAGCATTTTCTGATTGCAGCCTGTTTAATTCATCTTCAGTGGGAACGTACTCCTCATAAGGAAAATTTCCCATAGGCAGCTTGGAGATATGATTCATCTCGTGAAGAGCGAAACTGATTTCTCCTTTTGGGGTCATGAAGGTTCCCGTCCTATAATTGTACCTTTCTATCAGTGAAAGGAATAGGTGTGGATTTGGAGGGAAGCCATGTACTGAAGAATAAACAGCTTCATACAGACTGATATTAAGAAGCTCTTCTTCATAATGTTCTAAAACCCAGTTGGCAATGCAGCTCCATCGTTTATAATCTGGGTTGACTAAACCTTGCATCCTTAAGGTGTTATCAGTATAATACTTACCTTTTCTAGCAAACTCATTTGCAAAAATTGGTATTCTCACTGGTAATAGACGAGATGAATTCTCAGGAGGGATGCAACCTGGTTTCAAACCCCTGAGATGAGTTGCGTAAATATCAGATGAACTATAGAAGATATCTCTGTTGTTCACCTTTTTATAACATATTTTGCCCACTCGAGCCTGCTGAACGGGAGTGATATCCCACGCCATTTGGCGGGGATAACTGGCAAACTCATATCTGGAAAGAGGTAAACTCCTAAGCATATCTGGCAAATATATAGTCTTTTCACCTTTCTTAAAAATCCTCTCTTCCACCCGCTGTTTTGGCTGAGATTCCCTGTCCAAGGTATCTCCAAACAAGAAGAGTGGTTTCTTGTGGATAGCTGCATCCAGTGACTGTAAGGGTTGGCCGTTCATCAAACACAGAAGAGTTTCATTATCCTGAGTAGTCAGGATTGTTCTTCGAGACTCTGGTAGTTCATAATGAGGGAACTTAACATGTGACAAGTCCTCTTTGAATTCAGGTTCAGACAAAGTTCCTTGGAAGATCTCGAAGTTGGGATCTTCTCTGATATCAACTGCAAAACAGAAAAGAGCAACATCACAACAAAGTTATCAGATTGCGCCTAGTTAACTGTTTAAAGACAGACTGTGCCTAGTTTTCAGCCAACTAGATTAAACTGCGCCTAATTCATGAATCTGGGCAGACTGCGCCTAGTTTTCTGTCAAATAGGGCAGATTATGCTTAGCTTTCATTCAACAACAAACAGCGCCTGTTTTTTTAGACAGAGCTTTATCCGATAGCGCCTAGCTTTGTTACTAGGCGCGATCGAGCAAACAAAGTCTAACTTTCTAGGCGCCATTTTGTGGAATGTTTAAACTTCATAAACATGAAGTTTAAAGAATCACCGAACCCTAGAAAGAGTTGGCGACTACAACTGAGCCCTAAGAAGAGTCAGTGTATGTTCCTATAACCCACCATTAATGGCTGGATGTGCAGTTTCATGTCGAGAGACACGAGTTTGTCCAGGCTCTCGTATTTGAAGAGAACCGCGTGATTCGACCACGGGAGGCAGTGCGGTCTTCTTCGATTTCTTCGAAGATTCAATTGGTGCGGGCTCCTTTCCCTTATCAGCTCGACGAGGCGCCATCGAAGTTGGATCAGAAAAAAACTCGTCAGAAGAAGAAGACAAAATCAAAGAAAAACTCTCGGAAGAATTTGCCCTTGGGTATACTTTGAAGTGGTAAAAGATTAATGAAGCTTTTCAAAGGTTATTTATAGCTTTTGAAGAATTCAAATCGACGTAACCGATCGTGCTTAAACCGCTGCAATCAATCGCGCCTAAAATATTCATCACAACAGATTGTGCCTATTCAGCCTGAAGATCCGTTCTCGCCTTAAAATGCGCAAATTCTTCAAATATCAAGCGCGGTTTGACTTGGTCATTATTCAAAGTATTTCGAACTTTTGAAAATTCAAAATTCAAAAACTTTGAAGGGGGTCTTGTAGGTCAAAAAAAAATCAAACCGCGCCTAGGTTTGATTCAACAGATTGATCAGAACGCGCCTATAAACAGATGGCGCCTACTTCACCAACAAACTCAGAACGCGCCTATTTTCTGCATCATAGAGGCGCATTTCACAAATCGCGCTTAGCTGACGTGGAGTCATTATTACCTGACAAACACGAAGATCGAGACGGCGCTATCATTCCTATGATGGCGCGGCGCTCGAAGAAGATATGACAGCTGTCCAGGCGCTGTTTGATCAAACTGCGCCTACTTCCATCTGAACTCAGCAGATAGCGCCTACTTCCATCTGAACTCAGCAGATAGCGCCTACTTCCATCCGAATTCAGCGCACTTTGCAGATTGCGCCTACGTCTCAGTGAAGAAGGCGCAGTTCAATACAACATCAATTTAGAGCTTGCCACGTGTCCCTGAAACAGGCGCACTTTGACTAAATCAACGCCTAACTACCACTCTACATGTCCAACACGTGTCCCACTAACTGTACACGACCAAGCGCATTTTAATCAAATAATGCCACGTGTCTAGAGCAGTTGGTGCACGTTCGTGATAATGAAGTGAAAACAGGCGCAGTTTGTCATACGTGCTCAAAACAGGCGCACTTCAACCAGGCGCTCTCCAGAATAACTGCCCAAAACAGTTATTTCAGAACTCTATAAATAGAGTTTCGTTTCCATTCAACACATCAGGAAAAAGATCAAGAGAAATCAGAGTTTTCGTCCAAGTGCTGCTGCGTTCTTCAGAGATTCAAGTCTTCAAAGTTCACATCGTCCAAGGGATAAAGCGATCGTCATTCAGATCGGATTCCTATAGTTGTACTTTCCCAGAATTCTTGTAATATTCTTTACAAAGTTTGTGAAATAAAGATCATACTTTTGTTTTTGCAAACACTAACCTATTCTATGAGTATTAGGAAAAGGCTAATTGGTTGGGGCTAAATTAGTCATTCTAAAGTCTCTAATCACACTAACCTTATCCATAATAATTAGTCTAACCTCTAACTAAAATATTTCTATCATGTGGACTAAAATTAATATCATGTGGGTCATGCCTAACTAGTGTGTGGGTCCCACTAGAGTCAAACTACCCCCGGGTCCCCGTTTCAAGTCAGATTGAGTTGAAATTCGAACCCGACTCAAATAACCCCAAAACAATATCATAAATAATAAAATAATATCAAAATAATTCAAAGAGGTCAAATGCAAAAAATATTCTTAGGCCAAAAATGACATTAAAATATCATAATCACATGGTTAGGCTCTAGGTCAAACAGTCTCTAGGGTTTCACTAGTAAAACGTCAAAATCACAAGTCATTGATTTAAATAATTTTAAAATAATTTAAAATCAGCAAAAATCATATCATGAATTAAATATCATTATTAAAATAATTATAAACACAAAATTTCAAAATTACCCTTATTTGGAAAACTGGGTGCTACAACTCTACCCACCTTAGAAAAATTTCGTCCTCGAAATTAAAATGTCCATACTCCCTCTAGGCTAGCAGGCAACCTCCAAGCTATCTGTAAAATTTATCAACAGGTCCAGTCAGGACATGAACGATTACAAAATATCTCACGTAGTTCATATCGAGTTAGGAAATATAAAGCATACAATAGAATAAAGTACATAAAACGCTGAAAGAAGAAGGTATATGAAAAATAGTAGAGATTTGATAACAGGAAATATCTAAATATGATAAGTAAGAACTGTAAGGAACATGTGATTTAGAGTACAATATGGTTATATAAACGGGCTAGGACAATGCAATGGTAACTCCATTGTACGTGGGTATACAATTGACATATACAATAGTTATACAATGTTGTACAATAGGATTTGAGTACATAACCAGTTCTACTCCTCCTCCCCAATCAATACACAAGGATCCACTCCAGTTACGTCATCTTATACAATAGTGTACAATGTTATACAATGGATGTACAATATTATATAATAGATGTACAATGTTATACAATAGTTGTACAATGTTATACAATAGTGTACAATGGTCTATCCCTGGAACTCATGTGATAATGAGAGTACAATATGCACAATGAGTATACAAGGATATGGGTATTCAATAAATACAATATGTAAGTGAAACGCACATCACAATATGTATTTAGTGAATACAAGGGGATAATATCTCAAAAAAAGATCCATATAGTACCAATCCGTGATAACAATCGTGTCAGCATCAAGTACAGTAATCTAGAGCAAGAATATAAATCCAGACAAGTATGAAACGGTCAGAGAATGTACTCGCCTGCTATCTGAATGTCCAAAAAAATGTACTGTCCGAGGAGAGGTGTCTGGCTCCTATTTAGAACAGCACAAGTCACAACATGTCCAGAAGGGTAATATAAAGCACTACTATGTATTCTACATGAATCTAGGTTAAACTAGGCCAAAGTCAACCCTTGGTCAACTCTGGTCAACTGCACTAGTCAAACTAGGTTAAACTAGGCCATGTCCTAACCCAGCAAGTCTTACTAGGCCTAACCAAGACTATCCTAGCAAGCACACATCAATACAAGGCTATACAAGCTAACATACACCCAACTCTATATAGCATGCAATTATTCAATACTCAAATAGGCAAGAATTCACATTATATATACACTAGGTAATCTATTACTTTAATCTATACATGTCTACACATATATACACATGCATATATTGGTATTCAACATTAGGTCTATAATCATGGCATTTCAATGGCTATATAAACTTATATATTACAACACAATATGCTAACATATATATAATATACATACATAGCTAAGTTAACTATATTCATAAATACTTATTTAAGAGGCTATGTGTGTGTATGTGAACATGGCAAAGGGGTAAGTGAGGGTTAAACGGGCATACATAGTGTATACATATCAAAGAGTGTCAAAGTGTAAGTGAACAATATATCAAGTGTGATAGTGTCAACATAGTTTAAGGGGGTACATGAGGTAATATAGGATTTGTGTTAACATAGAATATTACATCTCATTAACTTGTATATTGTATATATTACATCTATTATTACATTACATACTATGGAACCTACATATTCATTACAAGCCATACTTATACATGCTTATATTAGATAGGATACTTACACCTCATACATAATTTATTTAACCATTTACTCATGCTTGTATTCTCTATTTAATTACATAATGTATATACATTAACATGGGTTAAAATCAAATAGAACATTATATTACACACAAGGGTGCACAAAATGCATATACCGAATAGTAACTCCTACTAATAATCAATAATGTACCATCTCAGCATGAATTAAAATCTAGGATTAAAGTATGTTATAGATCTATGTGTTAGCTTTCCGAAACTTCAAACGGATCGCATTTTCGTTTCCGGAAACTCCCGGAATCGCGAAAACACCGAGAACGCGTTTGTCTTTCGTACAGCTGACACTCAAATAATTCTCCAGAAAGTTACAGAAAGAATTATGCCTATTAATACATATTTTTGGAAAGCTAACTTCAATACTCTTCTTTTAAAAAAAACGGAAGATTAAACCGAGCTTTGAGCTAGAAGTTATGACATTTCTAAGTTAGGGCTGAAATTAAAAACGTGGATAAAAATCATGACGGATTTAGATAGTTTGAGCCAAAAGAATACACAATATATATCCTAATTATCCACAACAATAATAGCAATAATAATATGAGGAACCACACTCACAAACTTGATTATATAATCATCATGAATCATTTATTACATATATAAATATAGATACACTCTCATTACAATATATATATATATAAATCTATATATGTAACATGAACATATCCATAACACAAAGGACACTCCTACGACCTCCAAATGGACACAAAATGGACACAAATAGAGATACAACCATGGGGGTCATTCCTATGGGTTCAAAATAGACCTATATGCATGAGAAAATGAAAAGGAGAAGGGATTTATACCTCCTGGTAGATCGAATCGAAGAAAAACCTTCCCGGAGCGACACCGACACGTAGAGATTCCAAAAGGACACGAACGAGCTCCGAATCCTCCCAAACTTGGGTAGCTTCCTCCTTGGCTAGAATGGAGAAGGAAAGAAAAAGATTTGGTGATAAAATGGAAGGATTTGGTGGAGAAATTGCTAGGGATTGCTCTCTAGGAATTTGGGAAAGAACAAGAGAGAGAAAAATAGATGGATAATGACAAATGGGAGGCTCAACCCTATCCTTATTGTGGCTGGCCATAAAGGTGGTTTTGTCCTATTAGAAAAAGTCCAAAAGCTCCTACTAACCTATTATATGAGTATTAGGAAAGGGCTAATTGGTTGGGGCTAAATTAGTCATTCTAAAGTCTCTAATCACACTAACCTTATCCATAATAATTAGTCTAACCTCTAACTAAAATATTTCTATCATGTGGACTAAAATTAATATCATATGGGTCATGCCTAACTAGTGTGTGGGTTCCACTAGAGTCAAACTATCCCCGGGTCCCCGTTTCAAGTCGGATTGAGTTGAAATTCGAACCCGACTCAAATAACCCCAAAACAATATCATAAATAATAAAATAATATCAAAATAATTCAAAGAGGTCAAATACAAAAAATATTCTTAGGCCAAAAATGACATTAAAATATCATAATCACATGGTTAGGCTCTAGGTCAAACAGTCTCTAGGGTTTCACTAGCAAAACGTCAAAACCACAAGTCATTGATTTAAATAATTTTAAAATAATTTAAAATCAGCAAAAATCATATCATGAATTAAATATCATTATTAAAATAATTATAAACATAAAATTTCAAAATTACCCTCATTTGGGAAACTGGGTGCTACAATACGTACCTAGTCCTAAGTATTTTGGGACTGGGGCGTCACATGTTTTTGTGGTGGCCCATGCAGGTCGAGTTTGTCACTTCGGTTACGTTACTGTACTGATGTGAACCTAGAACATAGGATTAGAATTATAGGAATCTCATCCATACAGCTTGACCTCTTCCCTTGGCTTCAAATTTCGAACTATCGTTCGACTTCCTTGAATTGCATCTTGCTTGATTCCTTTCTACCGATGTTTCTTATTTTCGTCCTTAGTGTCAACTAGGAAGATGACTACCCTAGTATATGCTCATAGGTCAAACACATGGCTAGAATGGTTATATTGGCAATTGGAATACATTCAAGACTCTAATTGAGTTAAAAATATTTTTTTGTGTGATTTAATGATTAGTAATTGGTAAAGTAGGATATTACCACGGAAAGTTTTTACCTTGAGATTTCTAAATAGTAAAAATCAGAGGATTTATAGGATTTCATACTTGGTTTAAGAAATTGATTGTCTTTTTGAGATTTAATATTTATGATTTATTGGGTTATAGTTATAATTCTTTGCACAAGTATAAAATTGATTTGCTTTTCGAGTTGTGATATTTATGAGTTTTGTGTAATAGATATACATATTTGAATAAATATAAAATTTATTTGATTTTTGATTTTTGATGTTTATGATTATTGTATTATAGTTATACGCCTTTGAACAGTTATAAATTTGTTTTGAAAATGATCTTAGCTTTTAAAAAATGGCCATAGGAATTATTTAAATTTGAGTTGTACAACTTGCAATTTTCGTGTTTAGTAAATTTTAAATTTTAAGTGGAAGTAATGACGGTAAAATTTGGTATAAAATATTTGACAGTTATGAAAATGATTTTTTAGAAATTTTTATTTTAAATGGTGTCCTATGATTGAGGATTTACAAATCTATTTAGATTTTTGGTAAAAAGAATTTTGACTAATAAAGGTTATTTGAAAATTTAGTTTAATGAGGGATATTGCTAATATTAAAAATTTTGGGAGAATTTCGAAGGATGTGATGGAAAGTTATTTTGATTGATTAAAGGAAGCTACCCTTTTAAAAGTTGTGATTTTGTTGAATAACTTAGCATGAATATAGTTAAAATTGATGAGAGCATTGGGCTTAATTTTTTTTGATTGCTTTTAATATGCTAAGAGTTTTATTATGAGTTATTTGAAAATGTTAGAGTGTTAAATTTTTGATTGATTGTGAAATTTTTTATAGATTCGTAAATTATGAACTCTTGAGTTAAATAGTTGAATTTAAACGTTAATTTTGGAAAGGGTTAGTAGTAACATGATAAAATTTTGCTTTGAAATTTATGAGAGTGATTTTAATTTTTTTATGATGAATTTGAACGGATTGGAGTGAATACAAATTTTGGTGGTTTATTTTTGAAAGTTTATTTTTTGAAACTTTTTTTTGAGGAAACTCGAGTTGAAAATTTAAATGGTAGGCCCCAAGATAACCCTACTGAGTATTCCACACTAATTGCCATGACACCCATGACCATGATAGTAGCATATACACAAGTGTTGTTAGTCATCTACCCAGCTATGTGACTGTATTTTCACCTCGGCTTACTCGACCTTCCTTCAATTCTAGATCTTTTAATTGCGACCTTCTAACCCATTTGTAGCTTGAATAATGAGTTAATGGTTCCTTAACAGTATTCATCTAGGAGACTATCTTCTCTCCGGAATTGTGTTCCTAAATTATTTTTATGTATTCTTTAATTAATTTTATTTCAAGCTTTAACTTGATCTTCTTTATTTTGTGCATTAATTATCATCTCGTGAACTCCCACTTTCTATTTTTGATCTTCTGGCGTCCCCTACCGTGACTTGTATATTTGGGGTACAACACTACACTTTTCCTCCCAACAAATTTCACATATAAGGCCTAGACAAGCCTACCTTCCTGTAGACATATCATGTCCCACCAAAACCCATCTCCTTGTACTCTATTTCTTGATATGACCTTATGGTCAAAATGGCCAAACTATAACCTTTACCATGATACCGATATATTTTCGACCACGGATAGGGATTCAACCTAGACTCAATTCTTCCGACCCGATATGTGATTTTGTTCTACTTAATTCCTTAAATGCTTAGATTTGTGCTTTATCTTGATTGCTTAACCCATTGTCCCATCACACTACTAGCTTAACTCTTGTAAGTTGGATAGAATACCTCACCACCTAACAAACCTTTTTCCTTGTGAACCACATTGGTAAGTTCACTTAGACTCTAAATTCAGAGGACCCTACCTTACCTAGTCTACCAAGCCATAAATGAAGAAACACTAGGACAACTGTATAGGCCCACACTTCGGGCGAGCCTTGATTTTAAAAGATCCGGGACTATTTAATTTCCTTTATCAGTACCTCCCTTGCACATATTTTGACTATCCCATGCTGCTAATGTAGCTTCAGTTTTGCAAGCTTATTTCGTTGTCAAGCTTGATCATGACATATTTTATTGGGTGCACCCACTAACATATTGTCTAATCAGAGCCGGTGCATGATGGTCTGATCAACCTATTGCACTTTGGTTCGCTTATCATAACTTATTCTATACGAATGGAGACATAGTAAAACTTGCCTTAGAGTCTCATCCGCGACCGCCTTGACAATTCTCTTTTGAATTATTTTTGCCGCCTATGAACCCCGCAATTCGTACTCAATATATGACACCGTCTTTGAAACCTTTGTTATTCTTGTCTTTTACTTATTTTGGAAAAACAAGGCACTGTACTTGCTAAGATAGACTCAAGGTATCATCTTTGGTTGCCCAATTGGTTATTTATACACAAGTGTAGATAGTCACCGACTGACTCATGTGGCTATATTCTCGCCCTTAACTACTTCTCATTTTCTCAACCCTAGAATTATTATCGTGTCCTTCCAATTATTCTTGAACGCACGAGAGTGATTCTAATCATCACCTAATCAAACCCTCGACCAAGACGATTAGTATCCAGTTCTCCTTTAAGAAATCACATCTCCTAAATGTCTAATTTATTCTCTTTGGCCTACTCATTTCCGTACTGTTCTTCTAAATTGGATATTCAAAAGTTTGTTACCTTCACTAGCGATCCTTATTCAATTCCATAACCATGATATATTTTTGTATATATCGACTCCACAAATTTTCTACTGCATGGTGGTGTTGAACGCCGTTTTATTGCCTCCTCCAAAATTTAATTGCATTTTGGTATTGACGAACTCTCCCTATCCCCTAATCCTATCTATCCTATTATTCCTAAATTTCGAGGACGAAATTCTTGTAAGTTGGATAGGATATAAAACCCCTATTTTTTAATTATTATTTTTATTATTTTATTAGACTTAAAAAAATGAATTTATACAATTTATGGTTTTATTTATTTTTTTTAAAATGACCTTAGCCATTGTTGAGTTTTGGAGCACTAGACTACCATGATTTTTGGCACGGAAGATGTAGCAGTGTGCTTTGCCCAGTATATTAGCCATGCCGTGGGAGGCCTAGCCATAGTTTTGTCCAAACTAGGAAAACCAGGCCAAGTTGTGAATTGACTTATTTTAATTATTTTAATTAAATATTATTTTATTAATTTTTTAGATGATCCGGTTTGTCCAATTCAGCCCGAACTAGGCCCGAACCGAATTTAAGTCCAGGTAGGCATGTGGTGGGACCAAAGTGGCCATGTAGACATATTTTATGTACGTAAAAATAATTTCTAAATTATTATAGAATTTCATGTACAATTTAAAATTATTTAATTATTTATGCAATTATTGGTATTTTATTATTTAAATAATATTTTACAAAATAGTACATTTTGTGGACCCGGAAAAGGGTATACAGTGTAAGTGCACTCATTGGGACGATCTTATTAATTTATTATTATTAAAGTTATTTTGTGAAGATTTAATAAACATGTTTTTCTATTTAAATATTATTATCATTTTGAGTTAATTTATTAAGGATTGAATTTATATATATATATGTAGATATGCTCAAATATATTAAACAATTGGATAGTTGACTTTTAAATGATATTTGAATTTTAAATAGATTTTTTTGGTGTATTTATGGATATATACATATATGTATATAGAGATAGATATATATTTAAAAGATTTTGTTTTGAAAAGAAAAAGGAAAAAAAAAGCGCATGTGTGGTCGGCCCCACCATGTGGGAACCGACCACATTATGAATAAGCAAAGCAGCAGCTACACAAAAGACCAAGCAGTAGCAACAAAATACTTTGGCCGACCCCATTATCAAAAGACACAACACTTTTACATATATATATATATAAGTTTAACCACAAAAAAAAAAAAAAAAACCAAAACCCTAATCTCCTTCCATCTTCTTCCTCCTCTCCACGTCCTTCCTCCTCCTCTCCCCGGCGAGCCAGGCCGTTGTCGTGTGCCGCGACAGCATCCTCACCCGGAAAACGACAACGGCGACAACAACAACAACAAAATTGAACTAGAAGGTATTCCATTTTCTAGATCGACATCTCTCTCATTTTAACTCCGATTTTTGATCCGTAAATTTTTGTAGAAAACCCACATGACCCTCTAGCATTCCCTTCAAATAGTTTTATTTATTCTACAATAAATTTTAGTTTTAATTAAATTAAAAATCTCGAAAAATCAGTTTTTATAAATCTTAAAAACCCCGTACGAGGTACGTCCCGACAAATCGGGCGACCCCGTCGCAAACCGAGAGTACCGAAAGGTCCGTATCCACTTTGAGGACGTGCGGGCTTTGACAAAATTCAAATTGGTTGCGTGTGCGCGACGAATTTGACCCGTATCCGTCAAATTTTCCTGTATCGGGCTTTTCGGAATTTCCCAATTACTTTGTGCACACTCATCAAATCGCGACGAAACTTACACCATTGGACTCAAAATATTTTTCTGGTCCTGTGAGCCAAGTTTGGTCCAATTCTGAGACAGTTGATCGAGACACTAATTTGGCGGGCCCACAATCCCACTCAACGGACGATTTTGTGCACAGCCCACCGGAATCCAAAATTTGATATACCGTTGGATTCGTCTCATCAAAACAAATCTGTAGACATGTAGTTTAACGACTTTAGAGACCATAGATATTGGCACGCATTTCGGTGCAAAGCAGGTCCAACGGCGGATATCGTTTTGACCCAAAATTACGATTTTGCCCCTGTTCCAGAATTTAACTTTTGGACAGGCATTTCCTAGGCATATCTTTTATTCCAAACTCGTTCGTGATGTTTGTTTCAGCATCCGAAGCTTCTTGTGGATTTTGACTTTCGTGTTGACGATTCTGATTGTGGATTTTGCTGCTTCTCGCACCACCCGCAGGCAAGATACCTTGCCCTATTTACTGTTTATAATTAGATGCATCTTTATTTAATTATTTACTGTATATTTATTATTTGTTTTCAGTTGGATCCATTACTTGCTATTTTTAGTTCATTTTATTTTGCTTCAGTTATTTTTCCTTCTTGTCTTTTTGTATGCATATGGACCTAGTCTTAGCGAACTACCTTTTGTTAGTGTCCTTGGGAGGGAGAAGACAGTTAAATGTATGGGCTATCCCAAATCCAAAAAGCTGTAGTAACTGCGTACTACGGTAGTCGAGTCGCGAGGGTCACTAGCCTCGAGCTATGTGGACTGATGGGTCACGTGGGCCGCTAGCCTCGAGTTGTGCCGGCTAATAGTATTGGTACTTGACGTGTGCATGTTATGAGTTGTGACTTGTCCTGGGGGAGTCAGCCCTCACCTGCCCATACATCGATATGTCTTCTAAATTGTCTACTAGAAAGGTTAGGAGACCTTAGCAAATTTTATGTTCTAATCATGGCATGGAAAAATGTCACATCACGGAATAGTAAGCTACCCCTTGTCCTTGTTTGGTTGTAGGGATAGCCTACTGTTTCGATGATGGGATATTGAGCCGTGTTATAGTTGGGACACTTTTACTTTATCTTTATCTTATGGTGCATTTATATTCTGTTCATATGGCATGTTCTTCCTGTATCTTGTTACGTCCCTCTGAGGATCTGGTTATCTCTCCAGGTGTGTGTGCTTTTGTGTTATTACAGGTGTTCTAGTCGAGGTTGCGAACTTCTCCATCCTTTCGAAGATGATTGCTCTTGGCTAGTCTTGTTATTTTATCTATTCCTTCTTGTACCTTTCATTTGAGATAGTTGGTAGTGGACTTTGTCTCCGCCCAACGTATTGTACAAAGACTTATTACAGTTGATTTTATGATATCTTTCTTTCTTCGTTTGTGGATGAGATTAGATTACTCTTGGTTTACTGCACTTACAACTTATGTATACATACGAGTGTCCATATATTGGAGTAAACTTCGTATGTATGCAGCTGGCATGGATACGTACCTAGTCCTAAGTATTTTGGGACTGGGGCATTATACTGCTAAGCCTCCATAAACTGCTGAAAGAAGGTAAACAGCTGCACTGCATCAACTGATCCCATAGGTGGCGGCTGTTGAACTGTATTCGAAATAACGGAGGAAGACCTCTGAACAGGTGGAGGCGTACCCCCAAAAGCTACAAAAACTCTGACATACGAAGTGATGGGAGGAGCTGTGGTCCCAACGTCTACAATCGGGCGAGAGGTGGCAGACCTCTCACATGCGTCTGCTGGGCCAGAGTGATGCGATTGTGTCTCGATCACCATCCTGGAGACAGATCGAATAAGGAATCAATACTGAGATAGAAGCGATAAATCAAGGGAGGACAATTTATTTCAAAAAGAAGCATTAAAGCAGCAAGAATTTTGGTAACAAGAATCAGGTTAAGAGGTTTTTCTAATGTGATTGAGTACCTCAAAATATACTACTCCTACTGCAGGCTATAGTGATACTCTAGTTCGAATACCACTACATAAACTCGACCTGCGTGAGCCACCACTAAAAATGTGTCACGACCCGCACCCAGTGTAGGGGCACGAGAAGTAGGTACGTCAAGCCTACGACGCAGTGTCGACGGTAGAACGTTATTCTAAGTCATGATCTCAACTAACTACAATATGATATACTCTCCAAACGGAGGCCAATCACAGAAGGTACAACTCAAACACAAGTCTAAAGATAGAAAATAGCACGATATGATAGATAATAAAATCCTCAAACTGAGGTAGAAACAAAAGAAAAATAAATCCAAGTTAACAACCACTAGTCTTAACATGTCAAATATAATACAACTCTGAAACCATAAACAACAAGTGACAGGAAAAAAAAAAAAACAGTCTAACTATCTACTCTAGGCAATGATAGGATCCTCAGCAGCTGCCTGAACCTCCTAGGGGTCCAGGTTGCAAGTGTCATCTAAGCCTGCTCTGTATTAGGTAGGGCAGAACTCCTCATCCTCTATAATATTTTCAACAGGTCCAGTCAGGACAGGAATGAATACAATACATCTCACACAGTTCATATCATGGCAGGAAATATAAAGCAAGCAATAGAGTAAGATACATGAAACGCTGTAAGAAGATGTACATAAAAACAAGAGAGATATTTGATAACTGAAAATATATATATGATAGGTAAGAACTGTAAGTGATTAGTGATTTAGAGTACGAGATGGCATGTAATTGGCTTGGGTTGAACATGATATAACATGGGTGAACATGAGGGATACTAGCCAAAAAGGCTGTATTGTACATGATAACACATAAAAAGTAACAGAGTGAACATGATGGGTAAATCATATGACCATTTATACTCACCCCTACCCACAATCAATACACAAGGATCCAGTCAAGTTACATTACGAACATGATGTTTTGGTTACACACGAAGCACATGAGGAAACATGAACGTACATGAGAGCACATGAAAGTACATGAGCATACATGAAAGCACATGAGAGAACATGAGAGTACATGAATAACGCAAGAGCAAGGAATACATGATGTACATGAAACACATCACATGAAATATCCGATGCGCCCGCTAAGGAGGATAACATCCCATGAAAATATCTATATAGTACCAATCCGTGATGACATCGTGTCAGCATCAAGTAAAGTAATCTAGAGCCAGAATATAAATCCTAACAAGTATGAAATGGTCAGAGAATGTACTCGCCTGATATCTGAAAGTCCGAAGTAAATATATTATCTGAAGAGAGGTGACTGACTCCTATTTAGAACAACACAAGTCAAGTTATGTACAAGGCATGATAAATAAAGTATACAATGCATCTACATGATTTCTAGGTCAATCTAGGCCAAAGTCAACTCTTGGTCAACTCTGGTCAACTATACAGTCAAACTAGGTCAACTATAGTCAAACTATCTAGGGTTTGGTCAACAATGGTCAACTAGTTTAGGTTTGTCAAGTGTAGTCTAGCCCATACTTATGCATACAAGAATACCATGTCTACATTAACCTATACTAGCTAGTACTGACATAGATAGCCTATATAAATGTATGCACTAAAGGCCTATATTATAGAGACTAATATTTACATAGCCTCTACTATATAGACTAACCTATATAGACTAACATATATATATATATATATATATATATATATATATATATATATATATATATATATTTTCTTTATATATATATATATATATATATATATATATATATATATATATATATATATATATATATATACATATATATATATATATATACATATATATATATATATATATATATATATATATATAAAGAAAATATATATATATATATATATATATATATATATATATATATATATATATATATATATATATATATATATATATATATTCTGGTGCATTAAGATAGATCCTCTTGGAGCATTCTGGTGCGTTAAGATATATATATATATATATATATATATATATATATATATATATATATATATATATATATATATATATATATATATATATATATATATATATTCTGGTGCGTTAAGATAGATCCTCTTGGAGCATTTTGTATTGATTGAATCGTATTTATGAGAAGATGCAAGGAATTCAAGTCATTTTCCAGCACTCCTTTAGAGAATGTAACTCGGTTGTAGATGGATTGGCAAACCTAGCATGCCAACACAGAACTAATCAATCCTTTTTTTTGATCGTAATGACTTGCCTCGTGAGATTAAAGCTAAGCTTCTTCTGGATAAATCTGGGATCTCAACATCAGAGAGTGAGAGTTTATGTATTTTGGGGTTGGGAATTCTAATTGTAATGTCCAGACAGATAGAGGCGCCTATAGCCTTGTATATATATATATGTATATATATATAATCATCAATTTTTATATAAATACATACTAGCATACATTACTACATACATGCTCTACCATTCCTAAGTCCTCAACTTCAAACCCATAGTATATATATATACACAATTATAACCTCTATCAACCAATACCCATACTCTAAGATAACCCTCATAACCTTACATATTACCCTCAATGTAACCCCATATATAACTGAACCTAACCATGTCTGGACACTCAAAGAAAAAGAAAATTCACTCTCATTAACAGGGCAGCAAGGGGGTTTTGGCTCCCCTGCTACTACAGGCCCTTACCTGCACTTGCAGTACAGGAAAACTCTACTATTCTTAATTGCTGATATGCCTACAACCAAGGCTGTATCAATACTCTGCCCAAGTTTGTCTTAAACACCCACCCTTATCTAACCTTGTTTACCATAAAAAAAATCAAAGACAGGTATTACAGAAAACTGAAATTGATTGCAAACTCGCTTGTACAAAGGAAAGACTATAAAGAAATCTGAGGAAACAATCTAAGTACAATTGTTTAGTTTTGATTCTGGGAGGTGACGGTGGAGGCTCGGAAAAGTGCTATCAACTCTGCCTTACTCCGTGGACTATCTGATGCAGTCTCTAGCTCGTAAAAAAATTGCTTTTCTCTTAAAGGTTGCCAGCCTTTTGCAGGGGTGTGGCACTCTGATATTTATAATAGGATGTATGTTACGCCGTATAGACGGCTTGCGGCTACGTGGCTGATTAGCGCACGAAGACCCGTTCTTTGGCTGCCATCTGTCGATTTGTTAGTATTTTGTTGCAGCAAATCTGGGTATTTAAAGACTTGGTCAGATTGTCACATGTCCTATTACGGGGATCATCATTTTTTAGTCGTATTGTTTTCTCAGTCTTCGATCATGTGGGGTCGTATGAGACTCATGCAGCTTGGATCACAGTTGCTCTTAGCTGCATAAAGTTTGGAGGCTTTGGGGCTGCATAAGTCTGAGCCGCATAAGTTTCATGCGGCTTAGATGACACTCTTCTGGCCGCATGAAGGCCTACGAACCCTGCTTTTGGGCAATGTCCCACGTCTTATCTATTTTATCTAAGTGTCGTAACTGTTATGTCTTGCCAGGACTTGTCAGCTTTATCAGTCAAACTGCTCCTCTTGGCCGCATCTCTTCCTTCGACAGCTGTTTGTCGATGGGCCTCATTTGTCATTAAATCAGTCATGCGGCTTTCCTTTATGTGGACCTATTTGGCCCAAAGTACCTATGCGGCAATTTGTAATCCGCATGAATCCTATATTTTTTATGCTTCTACAAGACCCCCTTCAAAGTTTTCAAATTATAAATTTGGAATACTTTGAATAAGAAGCATAAAAATATGTCAAGCCGTAGGGAGTCTTCAAGTCGCAGGAAATTTTTTGAACTTGCAGAGAGATCTTGAGTCGCAGGGAAATCCTGAGCCACAGAACAAATCTTAAGTCGCAGGGACACTTCGGGCCGCAGAGAGCCTGCCAGCTGTCACTGCTGCATTTAATTTTTCTGATTCGGTTGTGGATCTGTTTTTAAGATAAAGTCGACGGTTATCGGGGATAAAGTCCCCAAACGTTATCTTTATCTTTAATGATCTCGAAAACTGAAGAGACGCTCGATGGTTGTTAGGGATAATGTCCCCAAACATTGTCCCTATCCTTAATTATTTTGAGAATCGAAGAGTCTCTTTTCAGCAACTATATAAATAGGAGTCCTTCAGAGAGAGAGATTTTCCTCTTTCTTCTCCTTCGACTTCATCATACTTTCTTATATGGCATCAAAAGCTTCTAGGTCGACTGGTGCGGCGGCCAAAGGAAAGAGACTTGCTTCTCCGTCGAGAGCGGTAGACACTCCTTCCATTCATTTCGACGTGCAACCTCCTCTCAAGAGTAAGGATGGTGAGCAAACGATGACTAAAATTTTAGATGGCCATAGCACATATTTTTATATACGGGCCTGTCAGATACTGTCTCTGCTATAAGCCTGGTCGATGCATGCCCGATCTCGTTTGGACCACATGTGTTCTGTATGATAGGGCCATATGGATTAAGCCGCATAACCGCTGCTCATTCAAACTTGAACCGCCTGAGTGCCTCAAGATGTATCTGTATGAACTTTTCATGACTAAGCCGCATAGGTGCCGCATGAGCACTTTATGATCGGGTCGCATGAATACTGTATGGTTGGGCCGCATGCTTGTCTCGTGGCAGATCTGTACGAGTATTGGGCCGCATGAGCCGCATAAATGCTGCATGAGTACTTCATGAAGCCGGTCTCATGACTTTGGGGTTGTATGAGTTCTGTTTAGGCTGGGCCGCATAACTGGCTAGGCCGTACAGTATCCTTTATTATATGACTATCTTTTTTCTTTAATTTTTGTAGCATCCGTGTCGGAGGCTGAGACCATTGTGAAGGAAGAGGAGCTACCCCCTTTCATCAAACAAAAGTCACCTTTTATTAAAGAGGAGGCGATGCCAAAAGTTGAGGTGAAAGAAGAGCTAGCATCCATCGGGGAGGGGATTGATCTTAAGATGAGCCCAAGTCTGAGGGCAGTAGTATTGGGTGTTCTGACCCTCCTGCCCCCGCCGAAGACTCCGATCAGATAGATCTTTCGTATACGAAATGGCTAGGGGAATGGTATATGCCTCAGCACGGCTATGATCCTTGACTAGGGATCCGTGGGCTGCTATGTACTTGTTGTTTCCGGAAATACATGTAACTAGACGTTCGTATCTGCCTTTGTATTTTCGACTATCTATAGCTGTAGCTTGCGTTTTGCTTCTTACGCAATCCTTTACTGGAGGTGTAGTCCTGTCAACGTAACTGATTTTGAATAAACAGGGTATGCTCACCCTATACTTTATCTGTGGTATTTTATGGTGCTGGTAATAGAGAGCCTAATACAGCATTTGTATTTGATAAAGGACATCCTACTGGGAGATTCTTGTGGACCTTTTGCCCTTTTGTGCATCTGGAAATACGAGCAAGTAGATTTGAATGATATTTTGTGGACCTACTACTCTTTGGTACACCGATGGTACGAGTAATGGATTAGGATAACTTTTGTGGACTTATTACCCTTTTTGTGTACTGGCGATGCGAGTACGGATAATAAGTGGAGAGGAAACCAACATATTTACTCAAAGTAATGACGACGTAGTAAATATGGGTCAAAATAGAGCCTTCCTACTCAGAGGTAATGAGGACATGGTAGGAGTAGGCATAATAGGGGTACACAGAACAACTCAGAGGTGCTATTAACGTGGAAGTTCTATGTACTGGGTGATTTGTTTGTGATGGATAAGAAAAATAACTCAGAGGTAATATGGACGTAGTTGTTCTTCCATTGGGAGAATTTTGTGGACCTATTACCCTTTTTGTGTACTGATGGTGCGAATAATAGATTAGGACAAGTTTTATGAACCTACTACCCTTCTGCACACTGGTGGTGCGGGTAATAGATTTTGAGGGAAATTCTTGGTGGAGAAAAGCTATGACCAGGAAGTTCATATAATATGACCAAGAGATGAGATATGAATTCATTCGGAGTAGTCAGAGAGTAAGTTCAGTGGTACTGAGGGTACATAACTCAACAATCTGGGAGATTTGAAGTCAGAGTGTAAGTTCAGCGATACTTGAGGGTATATAACTCACAATTCGAGAGGTAGTTGGAAGGTGTCGTTTAGACATAGTTATTTCTTGAGGAACTTGCCGTTGATGGGCATCATGAGTAAGTCTCCATTTTGTTTTGCGAGACGGTACACGTAGTTGGAGAATACGGTCTCGATGACGAACGAACCCTCCCACTTAGGCTGGAATTTGTCGGGGTCTTGTGAGTCATGACCATTGGTCTACGAATGGCCAAGACAAGATCGCCAACTTAGAATATTCTCTGTTTGACTTTCTTGTTGAAAGCCCGAGAGATGCGCACTTGGTAGAGCTCTATGCTTTGTTGAGCTTGTAAACGTTTCTCATCTAATGCTTCAAACTCTTGTAGCCGTCGGCGGTAGTTATCGTTCGCCGTTAACCGGTAAGTAAGGGCCACTCAAAGTGAGGGGATCTGAGTTTCCAATGGGAGGGCGGCCTCGCTCCCGTAAACCAAGGAGAACGGTGTATTTCCTATAGCCGTCCGAATTGTCATCCATACGCCCATAAGTACTCACCAAGCTTTTCATTCCAGTCGCGTTTGTTTGTAGACACGAACTTTTTGAGGAGCTTGATTATGGTTTTGTTGAAAGCTTCAGCCAGACCGTTGGCCGAAGGATTATATGCTGTCGAGGCCATGTTCTGAATTCGATTCTTATCACAAAATCGATAAAAAGCATGGCTTAGGAACTGTGGACCATTATCGTGGATGATCCTCCGGGGCAGTCCAAAACGGTAGATGACGTGATATTTTATGAAGCTAATCATGTTCGATGTCTTAACCTCTGCCAACGTAACAGCTTTTGCCCATTTAGAGAAGTAATCGGTGATTACAAGTATGAACCGATGCCCTCTGGACGACGGCGGGGTGATTGGCCCAATGATGTCCATTTTCCATGCTTCGAATACCCAAGAGGCTACTGTCGGGTACAAGAATTCAGATGGCAGATGTATAAAATCTACATGGATCTGGCAAGCCTTGCACTTCTTTGCATAACCAACTGCATCTGCAACTATTATGGGCCTGTAATAACCCATCCGGCGAAGACGATCTTGCAATTTTGGGCCAGGTTGGTGAGCCCCACAAGTACCGTCACGAGCTTCATGTAGGATTTCTTTGGCTTTTGCATTTGACAGGCATCTTAGTAGTAGCCCATCGTAGGATCGTCGATATAATATTTTTGTCTCCGTATCGTAGATGAATCTGAGAGAGCGTCTTCTGATTGAGGTAGCTTACTTCACATTCTCTGGCAGAATTCTATAGACTGCAAAGTCGATGAGCATGCGTCTCCAGTCTTGTATGTCGTTGGTTATCTGCGCAGAGTAACTCATACCCAGTTGAAGATTGTTCCTGGGGTAAACCAGTTCATGACCTATTATGTCGACTAGATGATGAGTGTTATTTGGGAGCGCCAAGGAAGCGGCGAGACCTGCCAGGGCATCGGCTTCGATATTTTGAAGCCTAGGAACGTGCTCTATAAACAACCCCTCCAAGGATGTAATGATGGCAATTGCTGTCTGGTAATAAGGAATCAGGTCCTCATTGCGAACCTCGTATGAACCTCGGATCTGGTTAACAACCAACTGCGAGTCACCATAAGCTTCCAAGTATCTGATCCCCACTTATTTTGTGAGTTAGAACCTAATGACTAGAGCATTATATTCGGCTACGTTGTTCGAACAAGATTCTGTAAGAGAATACGCCCGATTGACTACTAGTCCAGAGGAAGAAATTAATACCACCCAGACTCCAGCGACGATATCACCTTGTGGCCCCATTCTTGAAGCACCGTCGAAGAACATCAGCCAAATAGCGTTGTGCGAAGTCATGTTCGAGGCGACGACTTCATCAGGAATTTTTTTATAAATTCTGGCTGCTTCTGAGCCTGGATGGGCTGCTAAGAAGTCAGCCAGGGCTTGACCTTTGATAGCCTTCTGCGGAACAAATATTATATCGTAAGGAGATAATAGTATTGCCCAGGTGGCTAGACGAGAACTGAGTGCGCCTGGCTTGGTCACGAGGACCCTGAGAGGATTAACTCGTGAAACAACATAGATGGTCTGCCCTATCACATAGTGTCGTGTATTTTGAATGGCGAACACTAGGACAAGGCACTCCTTCTCTATGGAGGTGTACCTATGTTCCGGTCCTACCATCATCCGGCAAAGATAGTAAATAGCTTGTTCATATCCCGTATTATTATTCTGTGCTAGCAGAGCGCCGAAGGAGTGTTCTATTGCCCATACATAGAGCTAGAAGGGCTTTCCGACGACTAGGGCTACCAGAACTGGCAGATTCATCAGGTATACCTTAGTATCATCGAAGGCATGCTGACATTCCTCGTTCCATATAAAAGAGACACCTTTTCTTATAAGTTGAGTGAAGGGTTGACATCACCCTGAGAGATTAGATATAAACCTCCTGATATAGGCTAGTCTTCCCTAAAGGCCGCAGAGTTCACGGAGGTTCCTTGGTGGGCTCATCTCTAAGATTGCTTTTGTTTTGTCGGGATCTATGTGAATGCCCCGGGAAGTAATGACAAAGCCCAAGAACTTTCCGCTGGACACCCTCAGGAAAGACTTGGTGGGATTCATCTTCAGGTTGTGTGCCTGCGTGTGGTCGAACACTGTTCTCAAATCATAAAAATGATCGTTTTTGGAGCGGCTCTTGACGACAATGTCGTCTACATAACACTCCACCATCTTACGCAAATGATCTATAAATATGACACTCATAGCCCGTTGATATGTAGCACCGACGTTCTTCAGGCCAAAGTGCATGACCATATAACAATATACACCGATCGGCGTTCGAAATTTTGTATCCTTCTCCTCATCAGGAGACATCTTGATTTGATTGTATCATAAAAAGTCATCCATAAAGGACATGCGCTTGAAGCCACACGTATTATCGATCATTATATCGGTGATCGGAAGAGAGAATTCATCCTTATGGCGTGCCGTATTCAGATTGTAGAAATCGATACAGATTCAGATTTTCTCGTTCTTCTTGATGACTGGCACTACGTTGGCTACCCAGTCTGGGAGCTGCTCTTCACGGATGAAACTGTTAGCTATAAGCTTGTTCACTTCTGCTTCGATGGAATTCATGATGTCTGGACGAAATCGTCGCTGCTGTTGCTTGACTGGTTTTGCGTCTGGATAAATATTGAGCTTATGGAGTGCAATCTCATAGTTTAGCCCTGGCATGTCTTCATAGCTCTAAGCAAAGATGTCGATGTATTCTCTGACGAGTTGTAACAACGACTCCCACTCGTCGTCTGTCAGACTTTTACTGACGAAGATTTGCTTTGAAGAGGATTTATCGTCGAGGTTAACTTGCATAACCTCATCTTCAGTAGGAGGATCATGAAGTTCAAAGCGTTTCTTCCATTGTGCATCTAGTTACTGGACCCACGGCTCCAACTCAAGTGGTTCAAGTAGGTCTTCGTTTTCTTCTTCGATATCAGCGGATGTCATATTAGCAGATAATGTCTGTTTGAATATATCTCCAATACTTCTATCGGACTCGTAAATGGGTGACTCGGACGAATGAGAGTGCCACTCGAATTCGTTGTCAGAACTTTCGGACGTTGTTGGTGGAGTAACATACCCGAGGCCGCGTCTGGATTTATGATAATGATCATGAGGCTTCCCTGTCGGTGTCGGCGGCTGTAGAGGCAATCGTCGGCCACTGCCATAATTTAGACCTCGGGTAGCCTCCATGTCGTACCCCTGCTTTTGCATGAAGTACTTGGCTTGAGGACTATACAAGTAGAGCGGTAGTCTTCCAGCGTCGGGTCCGAGGTCAGACACTTGTGGCGTGAAAGATTCAGGACCTTCTTTTCGGCCAAAGATGATTGTGTGATCCCATCCTCTTCTGTTTGGGACCGAGAAGTAAGCGCCTTTTATGTGAGCAAGTCAATTTGGGGTATGGACGGTTGTCACCCCTGTGTGCAGGCTAACGTCTAGACAGTCCCGTGCGGCATACGTTATATTAGGTTTATCATACTCAGAATAGTCTAACGGCAGCCTCTTATTGATGAAATAAGGGATTTTGTCCACAAAGATTACATCATCAGGAGAGGGGCTATCCACCCGTATAACCACGTATTTGGCGAGTTCTTCGTCCTCCTTGGCTACCCCCCTGCGAGCTTAGAGGTTGGGATGCTGTCTTCGACAACTTGACCACCAAGGGTTCTGGTTGACGTATTAATTTGCCTGAGAGTGTTGGATCGATACTTGGCTGCTAACTCGTCTTGGGAAGACGGATGATAATGGGCTCAGCAAGGGATTTTGTGTCTTCTGGTCGTCTTGGAGTAGATTTTGGCAATCGGATTACCGTCGGTGTTACAGAGGGCCTTGCATCTTCCGGTTACCTTTGATTGGACTTTGGCAGCCGGATCACTATTGGTTCTATGACAGGTTTTGGCTGGGTCTCGGGAGACAGATGGCCATTGGTTCCAACTGTATAGGTGTGGCTGGAGAACCGAGCACCTCTTTATGCAAGGTTGCGACAAGGGGTGTGGCCCTGCCCGGTTTGTAGGCTTGGAGATGAATTCTCAAGGGTTCTTCTGGCCCTGTAATGGCTTCCAGCGCGTCCATTATATGTTTCCTAGATTCGTCATATAGATAAGCCTTCGAAGAGTAATAGGATTCAACCCCTTTGAAGGGATCAATGTCGGCGAATTCAGTTTTCACGGAACCGTGTTTACTAACATACTTGAAATACTGGTGAAGGATGGATAACACGATTATATAGTCATGTATCCACGGACGTCCCAGGAGGATGTTATAGGAGGTGTCTGCATCTATAATGTAGTAGGTAACTTCCATCTTCAGGTCACCAATCTGGCACTTCAACCGGATCTTCCCTAGGGGATAGCTTCTCCCTGAGTTAAAACCGCTAATGGCAGTGTTGGTTGCTGCTAGCCGATGCATAGGGATGCTAAGAAGTTAGAGCAGGCTTTTCAGGATGATGCTTATTGACGAGCCACGGTCGATATGCATCCGATCTACCTTAATGTCGCCTATATATCCAGTGTATTAAAAGGGGCGATCATGCAATTGGACTTGATCAACATGTCCTGAGGAGTAAATATGATGTTGGATATTGCATCTGTGCTATCGCTGCCCTGTAAATCTGCTGGCGGGTCTTCCCCTGGAGGCTTGACGTGAGCTAAGTAGGCGTCAGCATTCTGGAGTGCTTCACTTAATGCGACACGAAGATCCTTAGAGAGCCTTAGGAGCTCGTATAGCGACAACTTTGCTGGCATATTAGCCAATTGAGCTAATATGTCGAAGTTGTAAGGTCTCTCCAGTCCTTGAGGTGCATCATTGCGGAGTAGCCTATCGAAGCGGGTTTCCTTTATTTTGGGCTTATCCGCCAGTGGAGGCTGGGATGGTTTGGCACATCAGAGGGACGCAATGTTGCTGGCTGAGGATCTTCGGCTGAACTATCCTGTGCGGGCTAGAATTGTGCTCCAGACCGGGTATCAACAGTTGTAGCTTCTTCAGCCTCGGCTGAAATTTTATGGCAGGATCTGGACTTCCTGCCCTTTTTCTTGCTGGTAGGAGATGATACCCCCTGGGTAACTTCGGGCACCAAGTCTGGATGCACCCACATGATCTCTCCTCGCGATGTGGTGAGGGATATCAATCCAGATGTTTGGCTCCGGATGGGTGGAAGATTAGTAATGTCCATCATTGCCCGAGGGACAAGTATGACCCCGTCTGGAGTGCTTGTCGAAAGGAAGTCACCAAACTGAATAGACACCATGTTTGTCGCCATGGTAACCTCTTCAAAATCTATCGACAGAGCTTTGGAGTCGATAAGGCTCTGAATGTACCGCTTTAATTGGAAACAATCATGAGTGGCATGATGGACATAGCGGTGGAAGTGACAATACTTTGGATCCTCTATTTCAGCTGCTCGGGGCTTGCGCCTTGGTGGAGGGAGTTGGATCCTACCCCCTTGCAAGAGCATATCGAAGATAGGTTTGACATGACTATCTTCAAATGAGTAATTGTCCTTGGGCCACGAACCTTTCGCCTGTTTTTGTTCGGGCTTCTGAGTCGCATCAGTGACCATGGCCTGTTTGCTATTGTTGTCCCGGTTACTGGTGGTGCTACTGTTGGTGTTACTGGAGGTGGACCCAGGATGTCTGCCCATATCTTCTCCATCTGGGATGTGTAATCCCAACTAGTGAGCTTTATTTAATTTTTCCTCTGCGTTGGTAGCGCTTATGATGAACGTTGTCCAATCCCTGAACTGATCGTCACCCATCCAGAGGCTAATTGCAGGGAGCAGCTTCTTTTGACAGATTTCTATCAAGGAGCTCTCGGAATTGCCTTAGGGCAATCCCATCGCGGTTTGGCGGAACAGCTCGATGTAGTTCTACGTTAGCTGCCTCTCTTCTTGAACAACATCCATGAGAGACGACATCGTTACGTCATGCCCCAATTCATAAAATCTTTCCAGGAATATATGTTTAAAGCCGTCAAAAGAGTGAATGTAGTTGTTGGGAAGGTTGCGGTACCAGTCGAACGCAATCCCTTTCAATGCTCCGATGAATAATCGTATGAGGATGGCGTCACTGTAGAAGCATGGAAAAGAATAAAGAAAGGTCTATGCGGCCAAGGATCTCCATGCGGCTCAGAGAGCCCATGCGGCTCAGGGGTCCATTCGGCTCAAGCGTCTATGCGACTTGGATAGTTCCATGAGACCCAGAGCCACGTGGCCTTCAACAGCTCTTTTCTTCATCTTTGGCTGCATTTAATGCCCTGACGGCTGACAACTCTGACAAATGACAGCTCTGACATAAAGGCGCAATAATGACTAACATAAAAGCGTATTCCTAGGGAAGAGGAGAAAATCTTTTCACAGCTGGTAGAATCCATCGAGTCCCGAGGCATGCGGCTGCTGTGTTTATGCGGTCGCCCACTTTATGCGGCCGCCCACTTCATGCGGCCACCCATCTTCATGCGGCTGCATCCTTTATGCGGTCGTCCGTCAGCATGCGGCTGCCTATCCTCATGCGGCTGCCCATCTTCATGCTGCTGTTCATCCCCATGCGGCTGTCTATCTTCATACGGCCATTCATCCTCATGCGGCCCACTCATATGCGGCTCTGCCAAGATGACCCAGTGGAGACACGTGGCACTTTTCACGATGATTGAGACACGTGGCAATCTTATCTTCCTGGAATTATGGGTGCTAACAAATTCTAACAAAATCAGATTTGTTGCAATCACCATAATTGCCCAGATCAAGTCAAATCGAGCAAATTAGAAACGTGGCAAGCCATCACAAGTCGCGAATATTCATGGCAATCAACATTTATTGCCCACAGAGATTTAATACAATCACATTAATTGCTTAAATCTATTATATTCGAGATGGACGGCCCCGATTAATTAATTCTCAGGCCGTCGACTTTTGAGGATGGGCAATCATTGTTAACCCTAATGATGCCCCCCCACTCTTATAAATAGCAAGGTGCCATTCCCTTGCAGAGGATCCGAAAGATCTAGAGAGGAGGAGAGAATCCAAAATCCAGAGATCAATCCAGGAAGAAGAAAGGACAGAGAAGCATATATAGAGAGAGCAAGGAGAGCATTTCTTCATTAACGCCAAGCAGATCTTCTCCAGAGCCAAGGTTGCACCCGATCGTCCAAGGAGTAAGGCAGAGCTGTCGTTGCTTTTCTGAGCCTCTATCGTTACCCCCCAGAATCTAAAATAAACAATTGTACTTAGATTGCTGTACCTAGATTTTCGTTCCTAGGCTTTCTTTGTACAAGCGAGTTTGTATTATGAGTCTAAGTTCAGTCCTCCTACATAAATTGTTCTGTACTTTTATAATTAATGGCAAATACGATGGCGACTCTGCTGAGGACAAACTTCTCCACGGCTGAAAAGTTGGTGACATAATCGGATGCAGCCAAACTTGGCTTCACACAACAGAAGATGGTCGTCCGCTTCGACCAACAGGCGTTTGAAGAAATGCTCTCCGACGGAAGCGCTGGCCCGGTCCAGAAGCAAACCCGTACAAAGAAGGCTCGCAGGGAGTGGAGGCCAAAATCATTTGCTCCTCCCCAGGCCCGAGACGGAGTACTCTATGCTGCCCAAGACGGCGAAGGCGACTCTCATGCGGCCCCACTTCAAGCCATAGAGGACTCTGCTGTCCCCAAGTCCGGCAGAGGAAAGCACTACGATGCTGGACTTGCAGGGACAAAGAGTGATTCTATGTGCTCCAGGAAGAAGCCGAACACTCATGCGGCCAAGACCGCCGGCCGCATGCATGATGCTCATTCGGTCGAAACTGCCAGCCGCATAAAGAATATCCATACGGCCAGAACTTTCAGCCGCATGGAGAAAACTTATGCGGCCGAGACTTCCAGCCGCACGAAGAAAGCCTATGCGGCCACAACTGCCAGCCGCATGAAGACTGTTGACTCCAGCCGCATACTGCCTGCTTCACGCAGCTCAGGCTCAGTCTTCGATCGCCTCTCCTATGGTCCTAATCTCTCATGTGCCCAAAAGAATATGTCTGACTCTCTGCAGCATCACTTTGACTCTTCCTACTATGTGCCTTCAGGCGCTCAAGTGAAGAAGTCAAAGGCAGCGCGAGCTAGGCGAGCTCAGTCGGCTGTCCCAACCTCTGACCATCCGAGTGCTCCACATACCATTATGCGGGCCTCTGATGGGAAGTTGTACAGAACCACTCGAGTCCCGCCCCCGGTGGCAAACAGACAAAGTGGTTCCAAAAAGTCTCCCAAAACCCAGGAAGCAAACATGGTTATTCGAGACTCATCTGACCTGCGTGAGGTTATCCTCCACAAGCGCAAGAAAAGAGAAGAGGCCTCGGTATGCAAAGAGTCCTTACATGGACGTCACTGCACCCAGGTTATTATCAACTGCTGTTGCAACAACGCGACAGCAAGAGAAGACCGACAGTCTATTTTCCAAAGACTGCAATGACCAAGCTCAGAGGATGAAGTGCCTCCCGTCGTCTCTTGCAACTCTACTCAGAAAATCCCCGCCGATGGGAGAGGAAAGAAGATAAACGTCCCCAGCGTGAAGATTTTAACCACTGTGACTAAGAAACTGTCGTCTAAACGGTTATCCACCACCGGAGTTTTCCAAGGTACCCGTTCGAAGACGAAATCTACTACAGTAGGAGATTCATCATCCACACCACTGGGTTACTGAAACTGGGGGTAGCACTCCTCAGAACATTCACGACAATCCGATGTTCCAAGGAGACGACCCCGGGAAAATAACTCTCCCATCAGATACAGCAGATGCCGACGTCCCCGAGGACGTCCACGACTCTCAAGATGAAGCAAGCTCTGTAGTTGGGGGTACTATTTCTTCTGAGTCCGAACCAGAGGAGAACATTCCCACATACCCCGATGACTTCTCTGTACATGGGTATAATTTGGAGGGTACGTCGTTCGTCGTCCCTTCCATCTCGACTCTCATTAGGACGACGTTCGTGACAAGCGACAGTCAGCGCATCGACACTCTGGAGGCTATACTGCGCACTTTGGTCAAATCTGTGGACAAGATTAAAGCGGCTCTTCCAACTCTGCAAGGAGGGACGCCTGGCCAAACAAGCGCGGGGCCCGTGGTCAATGCGGACTCAAATTCAGCGGCACCAAACCCGGGCAATAATCCTCCTGAAATGTCAGCTCCCACCGCTGCAGATGAGGCCAGGGAAGCAAGAAGAGAGGTCCAGGAGCTCCGAGCCATGTTTCACGCTCGAGAAAACTCTCAAGACCTCAGAATACGGTAACCATACCCTACTGCATGGAGGGATGTCCCCTTCCCACCAAGATATAAGTCGTTCAACATCAATCCTTATGATGGCAAGACCTCCGCAAGTTGTTACATCACTTACTTCGAGGTCACCATCGACCATCTGCCCCATGACGATGCCATCCTTACACGATTATTCATTGGGGCATTGGAAGGGGTCGCCTTCGACTGGTATCACAACCTGCCAGACAACTGCATCCATTCCTTCGCCAGCTTTAAGTACATATTCTTGGAGAGATTCTATGAAGTAGGACAAGACATAACGATGTCCACCCTCATGGACGTCGTTCAAGGGGAGAAGGAGCTGACAAGGAACTATATTGAGCGGTTTTGCCAAACTGCAATGAAGTTGCCGTCTGGTAACCCGGATTCCTCCTTGATTGAAATTTGCCAAAAAAGATTGCTCCCAACAATCAGTCTCTGGATGGGCGAAAGTCAATTTAAGGACTAGAAGACGTTTATCATCACTACCACTAGCGTCGAAGAACGGTTGAAGAAGGCTCGCCAACTGGGATTGCACATCTCGGAGGGAGAGGACAAGGACAAGCGCCCTAATACCAATAACAACAATGGTGGTAACTCCTCCAACAATCGGGACAACAAGGGCAAGCAGGCTATGGTGGCCGACACAGCCCAGCAACCTGAGTCAAAATCGGCAGACAAACAATGGCCGCAAATGACCTACTCCTTCAAAGACGGCCACGTCAAGCCCATCTTGGACATGCTCATACAAGGAGACAGAATTCAGCTCCCTCCACCAAGACGGGAACCTCGGCCGGCTGAAATGGAGAGCCTAAAGTACTGCCATTACCACTGCTACGTCCACCATGCTACATATGACTGCTACCAACTGAAACGATACATCCAACATCTCATCGACTCGAAGGCTCTGGCCATCGATTTCGAGGAGGTAATCGTGGCGGCCAACATGGTGTCCGTACAATTCGGCAGCTTCCCTCCAACAGAGACTCAAGACGGTGTGGTACCCGTCCCTCTGGCGACAATAGAGATTGCTAATCTTCTACCTCCTCGGGATCAGGCTGCTGGTCTAGTGCCCCTCACCACATCACGGGGGGAGGTCATGTGGGTCCATCCGGACCTGGTACTTGAGGTGACTCAGTCCACACCACCTTCCATTCGCAAGAAAAAGAGTAGAAAAGTCAGATCCTGCCGCACAATCTCGGCAGATGTCAAAGAAGTCACGGCTGTCGTTACCCGGTCTGGGGCACAATCCCAACCTGTGGCTGATAACTCGGCTGAAGATCATCAGCCAGCTACTGCTGACGCTCCAGGACCTTCTCAGCCTCCAACGACCGACAGGCCTAGGCCGAAGGAGACTCGCTTTGACAAATCCCTTCGAAAAGAGGTACCTCAGGGGCTGAAAAGGCCTACAACTTTGACATCTTGGCGCAATTGGCCAACACACCGGCGAAATTGTCATTATACGAGCTCCTGAGACTCTCAAAGGATGTTCGTACGGCTTTGAACGATGCACTCCAGAATATCGACGCCTATCTGGCTCAGGTCAACCTCACAGGAGAGAGCCCGCCTGCAAATCTCCAAGACAGCGCTTGCACAGGAGCGATGCCCAACATTGTCTTCACTCCGCAAGATATGCTCATTAAGACCAACATGCACGATCGTCCGTTATACTACACTGGATACATGGATGACGTAAAGGGGGATCGGATGCACATTGATCCTAGTTCTTCCATAAGCATCATCCCGAAGGGTCTGTTACATCATCTCCTCATTCCTATGCATCGCCTAATGCCAACAAGTACCGCCATCAGCGGTTTCAATTCGAGCAGGAGCTACCCAATTGGAAAGATTCGTTTGAAGTGCCAAATTGGCGATCTTCAGTCAGAAGTGACCAGTTACGTCATAGATGCGGATACTTTATACAATATCCTTCTGGGGCTCCCTTGGATACACGATTATATAATCGTGCCTTCCATGTTACACCAGTGCTTCAAGTATGTCGACAAGCACGACTTCGTGAGGACAGAATTCATCGACATTGATCCCTTCAAAGGGGTCGAATCCTACTACTCAGATTCCTGCCCATACGAGAAGTCGAAGAGGCACCTGGATGAAGATGTACAAGCTTGAACTGAGACGGCCTCAGGATCAGAAGAACCTCTGACGATCCACCTTCAAGCTCGTAAACCTGGCAAATCTGCACCCCTTACGACCGCTCTGCGTAAGGACGCAATCAGCCTCTCGGCACAAGAAGGACAAATGATAATCCTGCTGCCAATGTCCGGCCAAGCGCCAAGACCCACAATGGAGCCACTGACAATCAGACTGCCAAGAGTCGGCCAGCCACAAACGGAGAAGCTCAACCCCTCCGACAAGCCAATGACAATACACCTTCCCAAGAAGAATCGTCACCTCGATGCAAAGTCTGGGGCTTCTAACGAGCCGACAACTTCCCGCCCAACATCGAGTACCAAACTGGGGGTCGCTAGTTTGCCAACAACTCCACGTTCGGCCCTACCAACAGAACCCCTGATGATCAAGCTGCCCAGGTCATCCTCTCAGTCTTCATTTATACAGGGGGTGGCCGAAGAAGAACCGGAACTGGCCAAGTATGTGGCTGCCCACACTGATGTTCCCTCCGCAGATGATGTAATCCCGTTAGAAAAGATACCTTACTTCATCAATAAAGGGCTATCTTTGAACTACCTCGAGCTTAATAAGCTTTGTACAATATATGCTATGGAACACGGTATAGGCACTCACCTGCACACACAGGTGACAAATATTTATACCGCAAACCAGCTTACTCCAGTGGAAGACGCTTACCGCATAATCAAGGGAGGGGACCATCCAATCATCTTCAGCCGAAAGGATGATCCACAGCCCTTCACCATAGAGAAGGTCGATCTTGAATCAGATGTCGGAAGACTGTCTCTGTATTTTTATAGCCCCCAATCCAAATACCTCATGCAAAAACAGGGGTATGATCTGGAGACTACACCAGGCTTGAACTACGGCACTAGTCGACGATTACCTTTAAAGCCACCAGTCCCGGCTGGCAAACCACGGGACTACTACAGCAAGACCCGATGTGGATTAGGGTATGTTACGCCCGCAACGACCCCTGAAAGTTCAGATGAGGAATGCGACTGGCATTCACATTCAATCGGGTCACCAACTTCTGATTCGGATGCCAGCATCGGAGGCGTATTCAGACAAGTCCTCTTAGTCAATATGGCATTCGCCGACGCTTATGAAGAAGATGAAGACATTCCTGAAATCCTCGAGTTAGAGCCGTGGGCCCAACAGCTGGATGCACAATAGAAAAAGCGGTTCGAACAGAGAGAACCTCCTACTGAAGATCAGGTTATACAGGTCGACCTCGGCAGCAAATCTTCTCTAAAATCAATCTTCGTCAGTAAAGGCCTGACAGACGAAGAGCGAGAATCGCTACTGAAACTTGTCAAAGAATATATTAATGTGTTCGTCTGGAGCTATAAAGACATGCCAGGACTAAATCCCGAGGTTATCCTTCACAAGCTCAACATTCGGCCAGAATCAAAGCCGGTCAAACAACAACAGCGACGGTTTCGCCCGGGCATCATGGATGCGATCGAAGCAGAAGTCAACAAACTGATAGCCAGCAGCTTCATTCGTGAAGAACAACATCCGGACTGGGTCACCAACATAGTACCGGTCCTCAAGAAGAATGAGAAGATTCGAATCTGTATCGACTTCCACAATCTGAACGAGGTATGTCCCAAAGATGAATTCTCCCTCTCTATCACAGACATCATGATCGATAATACATGCGGCTTCGAACGCATGTCATTCATGGATGGTTTCTCAGGGTACAACAAAATCAAGATGTCTCCTGACGACAAAAAGCATACATCATTCCGAACACCGATTGGCACATACTGCTACACAGTCATGCCTTTCGGTTTAAAGAATGCTGGCACCACATATCAAAGAGCCATGAGTATCATCTTCAGAGACCACTTGTGCAAGACTGTAGAGTGCTATGTTGATGACATTGCCGTCAAGAGTCGCTATAAGGGAGACCATCTGCAGGATCTGAGGACGGTATTCGATCTGATACGAGCACACAACCTGAGGATGAATCCCACAAAATCCTTCTTGGGTGTATCCAGCAGAAACTTCCTGGGTTTTATTATTACTGCCCAGGGAATTCTTATAGATCCAGAGAAGACGAAGGCAATTATGGAGATGGGTCCCCTGAGAAATCTCCGTAATCTTAGAGGCCTTCAAGGGAGGCTAGCTTACATCAAAAGGTTCATTTCTAACCTCTCCGGGCGATGTCGACCATTCATCCATCTCATGAAGAAAGGCGTCTCGTTCGTATGGGATGAAGAATGCCAACGTGCCTTCGACAACATCAAAGAATATTTGTCGAACCCTCTAGTCCTGGTGGCCCCGGTTGCTGGGAAACCATTCTTGCTATATGTACGAGCAATGGAGCATTCCTTCGGTGCTCTTGTGGCACAAAACAACGATGCAGGCCATGAACAAGCTATATATTACCTCAGCCGAATGATGATTGGGCCAGAGCACCGATACACCGCCGTGGAGAAGGAATACCTCGCCCTGGTGTTCGCCATTCAAAAGATGCGGCACTATGTCACAGGACAAACCATACATGTGATCTCTCGAGTCAACCCTCTCAGGGTCCTCATGACTAAACCAGGGGCACTCAGCTTCCGCCTCGCCACATGGGCAATATTGCTGTCTCCTTATCATATGATCTTCGTCCCGCAAAGGCTGTTCAAGGTCAAGCCCTGGCAGACTTTTTAGCGGCCCACCCAGGCTCGGAGTCGTCTAGAGTATATGAAAGAATCCCAGATGAGGTCGCCGACTCACATGCGGCCTCCCATGATGATATATGGCGAATGTTCTTCGACGGTGCTTCGAGACTGGACCCAAGGGCAACATCGTCGTTGGAGTCAGGGTGGTGCTGATTTCTCCTTCCGGACTAGTGATCAGTCGCGCTTACTCCCTCACGGAACCCTGCTCTAACAATGTGGCCGAGTACAACGCTTTGGTCATTGGCCTCCAACTTGTAAGAGAGCTGGGGGTAGAATATCTTAAAGCATACGACGATTCGCAGTTAATCGTCAATCAGATCCGGGGTTCATACGAAGTCCGCCATGAAGACATGATCCCCTATCACCAAATAGCGATCAACATTATTTCGTCATTTGAGGGATTCTTCATCGACCACATTCCCAGACTCCAAAACATCGAAGCCGATGCCCTAGCAGGCCTTGCCGCTTCCCTAGCAGTGCCAAATTATACTCATCATTCGATTGACGTGATAGGCCACGAACTGGTCTGTCCCAAGAACAACGTTCAAGTCATAGCGAGTTATTCCGCTCAGACGATCGACGACGTGCCAGACTGGAGACAACCATTCATAGACTTCGTAGTCTACGACATCCTGCCCGAGAACCCAAAGGAAGCTACCTCTATCAGAAGGCGTTCTCTTAGATTCTTCTACGATACAGAGACAAAAATGCTGTATCGGCGATCCTACGATGGGTTATTGCTTTGGTGTCTGTCAAACGCAGAAGCCAAAGAAGCCGTATGCGAAGCTCATGACGGCGTCTGCGGGGCCCATCAGCCTGGCCCTAAATTGTAAAACCGTCTTCGCCGAATGGGCTACTACTGGCCTACGATGGTAGCAGATGTGATAGACTATGCAAGAAAATGCAAAGCCTGCCAAGTCCACGCAGACTTTATCCACCAACCATCCAAATTTCTACATCCGACGGTGACGTCCTGGCCATTTGAAGTATGGAGAATGGATATAATCGGTCCGATTACTCCACCTTCCTCCCGAGGACATCGCTTCATACTCGCAATCACGGATTACTTCTCCAAATAGACGGAAGCTGTTCCGCTTGCAGAAGTCAAAACTTCAAACGTGATCAGCTCAAGCATCACGTCATCTATCGCTTTAGACTGCCCCGAAGGATCATCCACGATAATGGTCTACAGTTTGCAAGCCACACCTTCTATCGGTTCTGCGACAAACATCGAATTCATAATGTCGCTTCCAACAAACGCGACTGAAACGAGAAGCTTGGTGAATGCTTATGGGCGTACCGTACTACAGTCAGAACAGCCACTGGGAATACGTCACTTTCCCTGGTGTACGGAAGTGAGGCAGTCCTCCCATTGGAGACTCAAATCCCCTCGCTACGCGTCGCCCTTACTTACCAATTGACGACGGACGATAACTACCGTCGCCGAGTACAAGAGTTGGAGGCCTTGGATGAAAAGCGCCTACTGGCTGAGCAACGGATTGAGTTATACCAAGCACGCATCTCCGGAGCCTTCAATAAGAAGGTTAAAATTAGAACATTCCAAGTGGGCGATCTCGTTCTGACAGTTCGGAGGCCGATGGTTATGACTCACAAAACCACCGGCAAATTCCAGCCAAAGTGGGAAGGCCCATTTATCATTGAGCCTGTATTCTCCAACGGTGCTTACCGCCTCGCAAAACAAAATGAAGACTTGCTCATGTTGCCCATCAATGGCAAGTTCCTGAAGAAATTTTATGTCTAAACGACATTCTCCCAATTTTAGATTATTGAGTTATGTATCCGCCGGTACCGCTGAACTCACATTCTCCGAATTCCAGATTATTGAGTTATGTACCCGTCGGTACCGCTGAACTCACATTCTTTGAATCCCAGATTATTGAGTTATGTACCCGCCGATACCGCTGAACTCACATTCTCCAAATTCCAGATTATTGACTTATGTACCCGCCGGTACCGCTGAACTCACATTCTCCGAATCCCAGATTATTGAGTTATGTACTCGCCGGTACCGCTGAACTCATATTCTCCCAATTCTAGATTATTGAGTTATGTACCCGCCGGTACCGCTGAACTCACATTTCCGAATCCCAGATTATTGAGTTATGTACCCGCCGGTACCGCTGAACTCACATTCTCCAAATTCTAGATTATTGAGTTATGTACCCGTCGGTACCGCTGAACTCACATTCTCCAAAAATTCCAGATTGCTGAGTTATGTACCCTCCAGTACCGCTGAACTCACATTCTTCCTCCAAATATTCCAGATTGCTGAGTTATGTACCCTCTAGTACCGCAGAACTCACATTCTTCCTCCAAATATTCCAGATTGCTGAGTTATGTACCCTCTAGTACCGCTGAACTCATATTTTTCCTCCAAATATCCTAAATTGCTGAGTTATGTACCCGCAGGTACCTCTGAACTTATATTCCGGTCACTCTTTTAGGTAGTAAGTCATATATGACCATACCTCTGAACTTATTTCTCTGAAAGAGCTCCTCCCTCATGATTCACTACCCGTACTCTCAGTGCACAAAAAGGGTAACAGATCCACAAAATTTCCAAAACGACCACGTCGATGTTACCTCTGAGTTGTTTCACTTCCGCCAAAAAAAAATCACCCCTCTACATAGAACTTCCATGTCCTCATAACCTCTGAGTCGTTCTATGTACCCCTTCATGGAGCCCACTCCTGCCATGTCCTCATTACCTCTGAGTGGGAAGGCTCCATCGAAGAAACCCTCATATTTGCCATGTCCTCATTACCTCTGAGTAAATATGTTGGTTCTCTCTCGACTTATTATCTGTACCGAAAAAAACCTTAGGGTACGCCAAAGATAATAGGTCCAAAAATGTCCTCTGTTGCCCACAAATATCCTCCGCTGAGTCCACTCCTGCCATGTCCTCATTACCTCTGAGTAGGAAGACTCCGCTTTAAAACTCCCATACTTGCCATGTCCTCATTCCTCTGAGTAAGTATGATGGTTTTCCCTCGTCTTATTATCCGTATCCTGAACCCGGGTACGCCAAGGATAATAGGCCCACAAATGTCCTCTGCTGACCACAAATGCTGTACTAAGTTTCTTAGTACATGCACATCATTTCTCATCATGCCCCGGGAGTCCAGCTGCTCCATGGCATTCGTTCTCCCGATACCCGGAACGTCCATGATTACCTTACCGTAGAATTATTCTAGGTATCCCCATCAAACTTGTTATTCGTACCTAAAACCAGGTATGCCAAGGGTAACAGGTCCACAAACAAGTCCCCCAAGCTGGGCGAACACCACCATAACACCACAGGCACAACAATCAACACAAATAAAGGGTAGAATAAAGCATACTCTTTTATTTAGAAGGCGAAAGTACTACATGTTCTAGGGACAATGTCCCACTTAAAGAAAGAACAGAAACAAAAGATGAAAAAAAAAGCCGTCTATGGTTCGGCGTTACATAATTCCAGGAGACGGTTCTTCACCAAGGTGGTCCCCCATTCAAGCCGCTGCCTAGCTCGGCGCTCAGCCTCCTGGGACAACCGCTCTGCATTATCCAAGTCCATGTGTGCCCGCCAGCCGTCCTCCAACTTCTTCAGGGCAATTTCCAGACCAGCAGAAGCTCGAATAACTCTGTCAGCCTCCTGGATAATTAGTCCCCTTTTGGTACGGGCAACCTCAAGCTCAGACTCCAGAAAGGCCAGCTTTCTCTGGAGCTCGAGGATCTGCTCCCTGGTGTCGATTACCTCGCAGGAGGCGGTCGCTTCCCGAGCCGTACAATCTTTATTTCTACGGCTCAATTGATCGTATAACTGAGACAGATCACGGCGGTCCTTTAGTATGGTCGGCTTGATCGAATCTCGAGCAATCCTCACATTCTCCACCGTGGTTATGAGGAAAGTGTGCTCTTGATCTATTACCGCAGACAGATCAGCTTGCCGCAGCACATGAAACTGGGTCACAAGTCGGTCAGCCTCTAGCAGTTTGGGCTCCAGAAGTGCAACTAGCCCGCCCCACCAGGGAGTGTTCTAAGGATGTCGATTTGGCCACCGGCGCACTGACGGGCCATAGCAAAGGGAGTCCCCCTCTCCATAGCTGCTTCGACCCCTCTTTTTAGGTGGCGGTAAAAGCTGTCAACCACTTCCTGTGACACTTCATCCAAAACTTCTGTAGAGGACGGCATCAAAGGAAGTATGGCTGGCAGTGTCGAAGGAGTAGCATCGGAACTTGCCATCCCTGCCACCCGGGAAACAAATTCTGAGCTAAAAGACTCATGAATAGTGGCTAGCTCCTCTTCCGCCGCCCGAAGTGCTTGGATACTTGGCAAGGCAGAAAGGTCAACCCCCGAAACCATATTAACAGAGGAGGACACAGAAAGAATTATCCCCTGCCCCGACTGTGCCGCCACTTGAGCCCCCGAACTCGATCCAGTTGGAGGCCCCTCAATATAGGTCGGAAGAGAAGGAGGCACACGTGCTTCCATCAGATCCCCTCCGGTAGAGTTTGCCCCGACAATGTTCGTCACCGACAATGAAGGGCCAGGACCTGTACGTCCAAAGCAACCATCAATCAACTTAACCCGAAGGATTTGCTGATAGAGTAAATAAGCCTCCGAACGAGTCAAGACTTGGCTTACCTTACCAATGGAGGATTATGGAGGCTGAGATTCGCTCACAACTACCGTGGTCTCCTCACCAGCAACCTCCGAATAGAAGGCAGTCGGTTCCTCTGACCCAGCCTCCCCAGAAGGAGATACAACTGGGTCGATATCGCCTGGCGGAGAGTCAGCAATCTCAGGGACAGGATCAGCAGAACCCACATTGCCTTGGGTCGAACCCCCAGCAACATGAGCAGCCTCCGCCGCCACTGGGAGGACCTCAGCAGAAACGGTATCGGCGCACACGTCGTCGATCAAATTATGTAAAGCCGTATCGATCGCAGAGGCAACCGCCGACTCTGAAGACTCATCTTCTCCTGACGCCTACAAAGAGCAAAAGAAAATGATTGGGCCATAGTTTAGAAAAAGAAGGAGAAGGTAGTTGAAATTCAAGTCTCCTCAGAAACAGCGTCAACATCCTTAATAAACAGCCTGCGGCGTCTTACCGCAGCTCGCTTCGTGGAGTAGGTTCTGCCATCATCAGTGAACATGCGCCTGCTTCGCTTGTGCGAAGGACCAGGCACAGCAGGTGGTTGATCCTCCACCACCTCGTCAGGCACAGCAAGCGGCTGCCCCGCTACCACTTTATTCGGCACAATAGGTGGCTGATCTCCCACCTCCTCGTCCGAGGGATGGAACGAATCATCGGTATCCAGCTCGTCATCCTCTTCGCCCGCCGTAGTGGACTTCGAATCCGGCACAGGAACCATATTCGCCTTTTTCTTTCTCTTCTTGGACCCCTCGGGCTTCTCTGCCAAGCCAGTACCGACAATAAAGCTGGTACTCATGTCAAAATTAAAGGAAGGCTTTCTCGCCATAACATGATAGAGGGCCGCCATGTACAAAATCTCCCCTAACATATTAGCATCGGGGACCAAGAAGCTAGCTCGGGTATGAACCGTACTGTAATAATGCCAGGCCCTGATGCCATCAAGGACGCTGCCTTCAAAGCCCAGGCAAGCTCTAGGACAATCAAGGAACAGCTGGCTATACCCGAACTGGCGGGATAACCTGCTGGGCAAGTAGGGCTCCAGGTATACGTTATTGCGGTAACGATATACTAGGTGCGCTGGACGAATATTGCGCAGCCAAAGGAGCATTTTCTCAGATTATAGGAGGGGAGGTTCAGTGCCATCAACATGTACACCCCTCACTTCTCTAGTGGTAAATTGAGGAACAGACACAAAGAAGTCGTATCCGTCTACTCTCGCCAGCGCCCTCCGACAGGCTGGCATGGTGTCGTAGTCCCAGGGCTGACGATGGTATCGGAAAAGAAAAGCGTCATCAGCGGTAACGCCATCTTCTGCTTCGGGCCTCATCAATGACCGATAATGCTTCAATAGCCATCCCATTAGATAATGGTAGGGTAGCTCTATTCGCTCAAAGTCCAGTGTCGTCTCGCGGGCAATGACCTTGGACGAAAAGGCGCGGAGGCCGTGGTGTCTGCTACACACCATGGCCGGAAGAAGGGCCAGCCTGACTCTGAAGACCAGCTTCATGGCAGGGAGGATGAAGTGGCGGCTAATCCTTTTAATGGAACCTGCCCCTCCCGAGACTACGCAGTTCCGTAGCCACACCATCAAGAATCCGGCCAAGAGCGCTTTCTCAGACATCTGCCGGGTACCGTGGTAGAAATAGCTGAAGGAGTCAGTTTGACTCCCAAATTTGTCACTGGTGGACCTCGACCTCTTGGCATTCGACATCAGGTTTTTATATCCTCCTGGGTTTGAGGACCTCGGAAAGATCCCCGGCCAGAGGGACATAATTTGAAAAGATATGAGACCCAAGACATGGTATGGGAAGCGTTTCCTTCTGAGCTACCGTCCTTTTTGATAGCCGTTTGGTGACAGATTCTGTGGTGGCATAGCAGTTCCCGGTACACGGCAACGAAACCCGGGAATCGTCGATCCAGATCTTCGAATTCCTCGTTTATCGGGGTGTACACTTCAAAGGGCTCGTCCTCCCATGGCAGCTTAGAAACAACATATATTTTATGGAGAGCAAGTCCCAACTCCCATCCAGGCGCGAAGAAAGTTCCTGTCCGTCGGTTATATATTTCCAAAAGAGCCATGAACAACGGCTTGTTGATAGATAACCCGTAACAGGTGCCCCGGATGGCATAATAGAGGTCAATCTCCCGCAGGAATGCTTCATATTTTATCAGGATCTATGAGGTCAGGTTGGCCCACGTAGGGATGGGGTTTATCCAGTTCAACAACGACAACCTGCCAACAGGAATGCTTCGTATTTCATCAGGATCTATGAAGGTACCTGGAGTCAGTTCCGTCACGCTCCGACTGACCGAGTCCCTGCTCGCATATGCTGACACAATATTCTTATTATAATAGATGTTGCCCACGAACATCCCCGATTGGGTTGGAGTTAGGGAGCCCACCATCTTCCTGCTCAACGATACCATATTGAACCACGAGAGGGGAAAATGACGTTCCATTTCGGGAATGTTGATCCTCACCCTGCCCAGAGTAAAGTCCCAGCTATCAGAAATGTCTAACACTCGGGGGTTCTTTATGGATAGAGCATCCTCGAAGAGAAAGGCTGGTTTCAGATACTCTCCTTCCAGCCTTTCCGAGTTCATCATGGTACAAAGAAAGTGGACAGGCTGGTTCTTGATGGCGCTCACCCTCACTAAAGGCTCATCGGTGGGAAGCTGATCTGACACACGTCGAACTAAGTCGTCGAGCTGCACACCCATGGCATATTAGGCTGAACCCACCAAAATCTCTCCTGCTGGATTGATTGGCAGATCCACTGAAGAAAGATAAAAGAAGCAAGATTAAAAGATGGTTAAAACGAAAACACTTGGGGTTTCTTAAAAAGCTCCCATGAGCCTACGCGGCTCGGTTCAACGTAGCCTTATGTGGCCCAATTCAGTTGGGTTTCATGCGGTACTGCTTCGACAGAGCTTATGCGGTTCGGTTGAGCTTATGCGGTTCTATTTAGCAGATGAGCTTATGCGGCACGACTTAGCAAAGCTTTATGCGGTCCAGTTCATCAGGAGCTCATGCGGTCCTGTTCAATGGGACTTCATGCGATTCAAATCTAGAAGTGCTCATGCGGCTCAAGTCCTTCTCATGCGGCTCAAATACAGGGCATGCCCCATGCGGCTCGGATATGAAAGGGTCACGCGGCCCATGCAACATATGCGGCTTCATCATGTTGAACTTAGGCAGTTCAATAAAGATGAAGAACGAAGGCTTGTGTATAAAATATTCAACAGAGCCATAGTTTTTTAGGGTTCAAAGCATTCAATATTCCATCCAATCCTTAACCTTAAAAGCAGGGTGGACGTCAGGGTGCACTTTAGGCGTCGTGGCCGACGAAGAAGCCGCTTTCTTGCCCTTCGCCGCGGGAGAGGCAGCCTTGGAAGACTTGGGGGCCATGGTCGTCCGACGGTTGAAGAAGGAAGACAGAGGCAAAAAATTAGGGCAGCAAGAGTTGAAGATGAGAGAGAGTAAAGAAGTCTCTCCGTCTGAACATGTTCCTATTTATAGGCAAAAGGAGGGCGCTTCGATCCGCGTACAGCATGAAAACTGACTCTTCGGTTATCGAGACGAACGACTAAATAAAGATCAAACTCTTGGGATCTTGTCCCGAAAAGCGGCTTCAAAATCTGACAGCAAATCAAAGGCAATTAATGCAAAAGATTTGCATACGTGGTAGGATGACGTGGTAAGGAGCCCACGCGGCCAGACAGCCTATGCGGCCAGACAGTCCATACGGCTGGTTGGTCAATGCGGCTCAGATGGACAGGCGGCTGAGGAGGCCATGCGGCTGGGATGTCCATGCGGCCAAAACACCCTATGCGGCCAGAGGAGTTTATATATAGCCATGCTTCTTATTCAAAGTATTTCAATTTTGCAAATTGAAAACTTTGAAGGGGGTCTTGTAGAAGCATAGAAAAGAATAAAGAAAGGTCTATGCGGCCAAGGATCTCCATACGGCTCAGAGAGACCATGCGGCTCAGGGGTCCATGCGGCTCAAGCGTCTATACGGCTCGGATAGTTCCATGAGACCTAGAGCCACGTGGCCTTTAACAGCTCTTCCCTTCATCTTTGGCTGTATTTAAAGCCCTGACGGCTGACAGCTCTGACAAATGACAGTTCTGACATAAAGGCGAAATAATGATTGACATAAAGGCATGTTCCTAGGGAAGAGGAGAAAATCTTTTCACAGCTGGCAGAATCCACCGAGTCCCGAGGCATGCGGCTGCTGTGTTTATACGGCCGCCCACTTCATGCGGCCACCCATCTTCATGCGGCTGCATCCTTTATGCGGCCGCCCGTCAGCATACTGCTGCCTATCCTCATGCGGCTGCCCATCTTCATGCGGCTGTTCATCCCCATGCGGTTGCCCATCTTCATGCGACCGTTCATCCTCATACGGCCCACTCGTATGCGGCTCTGCCAAGATGACCCAGTGGAGACACGTGGTGCTTTTTACGATGATTGAGACACGTGGCAGTCTTATCTTCCTGGAATTATAGGTGCTAATAAATCCTAACAAAATCAGATTTGTTGCAATCACCATAATTGCCCAGATCAAGTCAAATCGAACAAATTAGACATGTGGCAAGCCATCACAAGTCGCAAATATTCATGGCAATCAATTTATTGTCCATAGAGATTTAAAGCAATCACATTAATTGCTTAAATCTATTGTATTTGAGATGGACGGCCCCGATTAATTAATTCTCAGGCCGTCGACTTTTGAGGATGGGCAATCATTGTAAACCCTAATGATGCCCCCCACTCTTATAAATAGCAAGGTGCCATTCCCTTGCAGAGGATCCGAAAGATCCAGAGAGGAGGAGAGAATCCAAAATCCAGAGATCAATCCAGGGAGAAGAAAGGACAGAAAAGCATATATAGAGAGAGCAAGGAGAGCATTTCTTCATTAACGCCAAGCAGATCTTCTCTAGAGCCAAGGTTGTACCCGATCGTCCAAGGAGTAAGGCAGAGCTGCCGTCGCTTTCTCGAGCCTCTATCGTCACCCCCCAGAATCTAAAATAAACAATTATACTTAGATTGCTGTACCTAGGTTTTTGTTCCTAGGCTTTCTTTGTACAAGCGAGATTGTATTGTGAGTCTAAGTTCAGTCCTCCTACATAAATTGTTCTGTACTTTTACAATCAATGTCAAACAGTCACTATGCAGCAAGTGATTGGTTGTGACTTTAAACTAAGTCGTATACCGACTAGTAGAGGTCTTTTCATCATAGGAATCGACATAGAATGGTTTGTACCACGGTAGAAAAGGCATGTCTTTCTATGCAAGGGGATATGGCTGCCGTATTCTGAGTTCCCGAGAGGAGTCTCGGGCGTTGAACATTACCCGAAGCTCCTGGACTTTCCTCCTTGCCTCCTTGGCTTCATCTGTAGATGAAGGAACAGATGCTGCTAAGGGATCATCACCCAAAGGAAGGGCGGTCGTGTTGGAGTCCGCACTGACTGCGGGTCCCTGGCTTGTTTGTCCGGGCGTCCTTGTTGGTTGAGTTGGCATGGCGGCTTTGATCTCGTCCACGAACTTGACCAAGGACAGGAGCATGGCTTCCAGCACCTCTAGTCGTTGTCGATCGGAAGGTGCTTCATGATCATCGTCAGCCATAAAGGCTATCCTCACGTGGGTAGAGGTGGAAGGGATTGTAGCAAAGATACTCTCTGTGCCACACTCTTATATAGAGAAATCATCAGGAAAAGTCAGAATATCATCTTCCACTGACTCGGAAGGGGTGCTACCTCTTGTGCAGGAAGCTGCATCATCTTGGTGAGGTTGGTGGTCCTCAGAGAAATCAAGGTCTGTTGCACAGTTCTGGGGGACCTCTACCCCCTGTATGTGCTCTTGGTACACCGGGTTGTCACATACATTGAGGGGACTGCTACCTTTAGCTTTATCTACTCTTAAAGAGGTCGAAGATGCACCTTCGGGTACTGGAAGCTTCTTTTTGGATCGAGTGCCTAAATAGACACGCCCGTGGTTGTCGATGGGAACCCCCAGATGAGGGTCTCCTTGCAATACTGGCCGAGATGGCCGGGCTGGAAGAGCCTGTCTTCTTACCTCCCTTGCCAGAGGATCCTTTTGAGTTGAATTACAGGAGGCGAAAGGAAACTTCTCGTCCCCTGGAATTTGCACCTATTTTTTGAGTTGTTGTCGGACAGGTGCTGGCTGCTGTAGTCGCTGGAAAACTGACAGTCGATCTTCAGGTACTGCTGATTTGTCGCAGCAGCAGTTGATGATGACTTGGGTGCAACGATGCCCTGAGAGGGACTCATTGCATGATGATGCTGCCGTTTTGCGTTTATGAGTAATCATGTCACATAATACGGTAGGAAGCTCCTCTACCTTTGTACCAAACTTGTGAACTCGGGAATCCTGAGCGCACGGGTGCTTAGGCATCATGTTTGATCCCTGATCCGTGGCTAGTAAAACACTTGCTCTGGATCTTTAGAGGGAGACTTTAAAGACCTACCCTGTCCGTTAGCCCTAGGGGACTGAACGCGGGTGGTTCTGTACAACTTTCCGTCAGAAGCCCGTGTAACAGTCAACGGGGCCCACTGACAGTCAACAACTTGGACAGTTGACTGGGCTGGTTGGGCCCGCACTACCTTAGACCTTTTGACTTAGCACCCAAAGGTTCATAGTAAAAGGAGTCCAGATTGATACATCCCGCATCCTCTGTGGGCCGCATGGCATCGGACCCGTAAGAGGCGGTCGAACACAGAGGTTCTGACAGGGCCGCATGAGACGTCCTGTTTGAAGCCAGAATTGGTCATCGTATGGATCATCTTCTTGCGGATAGAGCTGGCTGTCGCATGGATCATCTTTCTACGGCTAGAGTTGGCTGCCGCATGAGTTGGCTGCCTGCGGCCAGAGTTGGCTGCCGCATGGACAGACTGTCGATCTTCTCTATGCGGGTCCTTCTTTGTCCGCATGGATTTCCCATGTGCCCCTAAAAACTCAGCATCATAGTGTTTTCCTCTGCTAGATTTGGGGACAGTGGGATCCTCTGCTGTCAGAAAAAAGCCGCAGGAGAGTTTTGGTCACCATCTTGGGTTGCAGAAGGAGCTTCTTCGAGAACTTGGTCGGGGGCAACAGTTTTGCGCACCGACGCCTTGCGAGTCCTCTTTAGGTTGGCTCACTTCTGAGACGGGCTGGCGCTCCCTTCAGAGAGCAATTCTTCGAAGGCTAGTTGGTCAAAACGAACCACAAGCATCTGCTGTGTAGAGCCGAGCTTGGACGCGTCAGATTGCGTCACCAACTTCTCATCGGAAGAGAAGGTTGTCTCCAGCAGAGTCGCCATTATGTTTGCCATAAAAAATCAAAGACAGGTATTACAGAACACTGAAATTGATTGCAAACTCTCTTGTACAAAGGAAAGCCTAGAAAGAAATCCTAGGAAACAATTTAACTACAATTGTTTAGTTTTGATTCCGAGGGGTGACGGTGGAGGCTCGGAAAAGTGCTATCAACTCTGCCTTACTCCGTGGACTATCTGATGCAGTCTCTAGATCGTGAAGAAATTGCTTTTCTTTTGAAGGTTGCCAGACTTTTGCAGGGGTATGGCACCCTGCTATTTATAATAGGATGTATGTTGAGCCGTATAGACGGCTTGCGGCTACGTGGCTGATTAGCACGCGAAGACCCGCTCTTTGGCTGCTATCTGTCGATTTGTTGTGATTTTTTGTAGCAAATTTGGGTAGTTAAAGGACTTGGTCAGATTGCCACGTGTTCTGTTGCGGGGATCATCATTTTTTAGCCATATAGTTTTTTCAGTCTTCGATCATGTGGGGTCGCATGAGACTCATGCGGCTTGGATCACAGTTGCTCTTGGCTGCATGAAGTTTGGAGGTTTTGGGGCCGTATAAGTCTGAGCCGTATAAGGTTCATGTGGCTTAGATGACACTCTTCTGGCCGCATGAAGGCGTACAAACCCTGCTTTTGGGCGACGTCTCACGTCTTATCTTTTTTGTCAAAGTGTCAGAACTGTCATGTCTTGCCAGGACTTGTCAGCTTTATCAGTCGAACTGCTCCTCTTGGCCGCATCTCTTCCTTCTGCAGCTGTTTGTCGACGGTCCGCATATGTCATTGAACCAGTCATGCGGCTTTCCTTTATGCGGACCTGTTTGGCCCAACGTACCTATGCGGCAATTTGTAATCCGCATGAACCCTGTATTTTTTATGCTTCTACAAACCTGTGTGCCTATACAACACTCTCAAAACCAAACCCTCTACTCTTCACTAGTATACCCCATATCCCTGCCTAATTTTTCAGTCATGAACTCTTCACAATCATATAAATATACAGCTACTAACAAGGGGAACTGACCAAGGGTTATGTAGGGTATGCAAGACACTACCCCAGGTTCAACTTGAACCCTCTAATATAGCAACCTCTAACATGCAGTAGTGTGAAGTAGGTTATGAATGGACTGCTCGAGTGTACAGGTGTATGTGTGTATGTAATGTATAACGGCTATACAGCCAGTCGACAAGGCAGTGTAACAAAGGGTGAAGTGTTAAAAATAGTACAATGGTTAATGTTGATAGAACAAGGATGTGTGTGTGTATATGTCATATGATTGCAAATGTGAAGAGAGTCACACAAAACCCAAACTCATTTCAGTTTTCACATACATCTATCAACCCTATTGCATATTAAATCCCAACCAGTTAACATCCAACCTCAGTTTACAATACCAGTTTCATTTTCAGCTAACCATGTTTTTAAATCTCAATTTTAACATTCTCAGTTTTACAATACTAGTTAACATTATATCCAATTTTCAGTTTTCAGTTGAACTTGATTTTGAATCAAAACCAAACCTTCAGTTAACATAAACATATATATACATATATATATATATATATATATATATATATATATATATATATATATATATATATTTATATATATATATATATATATATATATATATATATATATATATATATAAATATATATATATATATATGCAAATTCAATCTCTTATCAAACACCAACTCATAATTCTCAGATTTATCATAAAGTTCTCAGTTCATTCAACTAGTTTTAGAAACCGTTTCAAATCAATTTAGATATCAGAATAATGACAGTCCCAGACCCACATTTGAACTCGAATCAACTCAAAACAAATGCTTAATGAATCCCAGTAAACTAACAGTTGTATACAGTATGTGATTTACAGGATAATTCGTAAACTGAACAATTTAAAATGATTTAAAACATAAAACCCAAATTGAATACTGTACAGTATCGGACAGTCTGGACAACCTTCAAATTCAAAATGAAAACACAATAAATCAATAAATAAAGTGTGCAGTGGGTAGGTATACATCATACGTGTCATGGAGGATGTGTTCGTGTCTAGGAAACTGGACACAAAGTGTTAATTTAAATTCGAACTTATACACAGGAAACGTGTACTAAACTGCCTCGAATAGTAAGGACACGGCCTCGTGGACACGACACGAGCCACGAGACGACACGTGATCACGTCCACAAGTAGAGTAGGGGTAGGGCTAGAGACTGAACACCCTGAAACGTGTCCACAACGTGTTTACAAGAGACACGAAGCCCGTGTCAGAAGCTACTGTTCGTATGTAACAGTGCAGTACAAATTCAGTGCACTCGTGTTTTCGTGTCCGACACGATACGAGGTGTGCTGAAACTCGAGGGGGTCTGTCAGTGATGGCCCCCACCTCTATGCCAAGTGGCACGTGTCCACGTGGCCTATACAGGAGAAATTGGGCTCGGGTAGCAGGGCACCCGTGCGGTTGTGTCGTACAGCTTGTCCAGTCCAATTTTGGACACAAAATTGACACGAAATCTAACTCAATTAACTTGAAATGAAATATAAACCTAATTAGCTACAAACCTATGTAATTAGTTTTGAAAATTATTAACTTTTATTTCTATGTGGCATTTCACCAAATACATGTTAAAAAACAACAATATGTGTCCGATACGGACACGAAATGGACACAAATTCCTACCAAACTTGGGCTACACTTAGGGGTACCCTAAATGGATGCATCTATGAAAAGAAATCATGAATTCATTAGGGTTTATAGGATTTTACCTATTGAGAGTTCAAACTCAATGTAAAGAGCCTAAAGTTGATGTCTTCCTCGATTTGCTATGGTTCAAATGTCCTCAAACCTCTCTAGTAAGCCTCCACAAGTCTCCTTTATAGTTGGAGATGATGATGGAATTGATTTGACTCAATTTGGACTCAATTTGGATTAAATGGAAGAAGTTTAGGGAAGAACAAATTAGGGTTCTTTCTAGGTATTTAAAAGAGGCAAGGGCTCTTAAGTGTCATACTTATATGAGGGGGGGGGGGCTTGTATGGCTGGCCAAACTAAGGAAATTAGGGTTTGGAAGTAGCTAGATGTGTGGCTAAGGTTCTTCCACCCAATTTCTAGTCCTCCTATTGGTTCAATTAGTCCTAAGGCTTCTTTTTACAAATATCTGATAAAATATCCTACTTAGAAATTTCTAGATATTACTAACCTTGGCACTTAGTAGGAATATTCTAACTATGATTCTAACCTCAAGACTAATCTAGATTAGGTTAAGCTTCTAGGTTAGTCTCTAACAATTCAATTAGCACAATATTAATTAATCAAAGTTCATTTTCATTAATAAGTCAAAAATGACCAAAATACCCTTAGGCTAAAAAGTAGTAATATAACATTCAAATCACATGAGTAGACTGCCTTGGTCATGGTTAGTCTCTAGGCTTAGCAATTCTAGGGTTACACTAGTTAACCATCAAAATCACAATTTAATATTTTAAATAGTTTTAAATTGATTAAAAATTACCAAAAATTATAATATGATTTAAATATCAATATTAAATAATTATAATTACAAAATTTTAAAATTACCCTCACTTTAGAAAACTGGGTGTTATAAGAATACATTGACGTCTTCGCTTGGAGCTACGAGGATGTGCCAGGTTTAGACCCACAAGTCGCTATGCATCGCCTCGACAACTCGCCTGATGCTAAGCTTGTCAAACAACAACAGTGTCAATTTTGCCCCAACATCATAGATGCTATCGATGAAGAAGTCAAAAAACTCATCAAGTGCGGCTTTATTCGGGAAGAGCAACATCCAAATTGGGTGGCAAATGTTGTCCCAATCATTAAGAAGAACGGAAAGATACAGATCAACATAGATTTTAGGGATTTCAACTCTGCCTATCCTAAGGACGTGTTTTCTCTCTCGATCACCGACGTGATGGTTGAGAACACCTGTGGCTTTGAGCGCAAGTCCTTTAGGGATGGTTTCTCTAGCTACAACCAGATCAAGATTCTCTCCGATGCGAAGCATACAACGTTTCGAACTCCAAAAGGGGTATACTATTACATAGTAATGACCTTTAGATTGAAGAATGTGGGAGCGTCATACCAGTGGGCTATGAGCACTATATTCCGCAAGCATCTCCGAAAAACGGTGGAGTGTTATGTTGATGACATTGCCGTTAAGAGCAAGGACAAGTCCAACCACTTGGACGATCTACGAACAATGTTCGATTTAGTACGAACGCATCAACTAAAGATGAACCCAACTAAGTCCTTCCTAGGCATTTTTAGCAGCAAGTTTTTGGGCTTTATCATCACAATAAAGGGGATTCATATTAATCCGGAGAAGTCTAAGGCAATTCTGGACATGGCTTCTCCAAGGAATCTCCGAGAGCTTCGAGGCCTGCAAGAACGCCTGACATACATCATAAGGTTCATAGCGAACCTTTCCGGCAAATGTCAACCCTTCACCAAGTTAATGAATAAAGGGGTCGCCTTTGTATGGACCGAAGAATGCCAACGCGCATTCGATGACATCAAAAAGTACCTTACCAGTCATCCAGTACTGGTAACACCGGTTGTGGGAAAGCTGTTTCTGCTATAAGTCCGAGCTACGGACCATTCTTTTGGTGCCTTGCTAGCTCACAAGAGCAGTGAAGGCTACGAATAGGCTATCTACTATCTTAGCTGAACCGTGATTGGAGCCGAGCATACATATAATCCTGTTGAGAAAGAGTGCCTCGCCCTTTCCTTTGCTATCTAGAAGATGCGAAACTATGTGACCTGACAGACGATTCACGTCTTATCCAGAATCAATCCCCTCAGAGTTCTCATTACCAAGCCAGGAACATTAAATTCATGATTAGCCACATGGGTAATCCTTCTGACTCCCTATGATATGGCGTTCGTCTCGCAAAAGTTAGTCAAAGGCCAAGCGCTTGTAGATTTCCTAGCAGCATACCCTGTGCCAGAGACATCGAAACTCTACGACGATATCCCAGATGATGTTCTAGAGTCCAATGGAGTTTTAGATAACTCATTTTGGTGCTTGTTCTTCGATGGTACTTCAAGAACAGGACCAAAGGGCGATATTATCGCAGGAGTTGCGATCGTCCTCATCACCCCTGATGGCCTAATCATCAATCGCATATATTCTCTCATGGAATCGTGCACCAACAATGTTGTAGAGTATAACACTCTCATCATTGGGCTCTAACTTGCTAAACAGTCGGAGGTTGACTAAATCGAGGCCTATGGAGACTCAAAATTGATCATCAGCCAGGTTCGAGGGCATTATGAGGTTCGACATGAAGATCTGATCCCCTACCACCAGGCAGCGATCGACATCATCTCTATATTTACATATTTTTTTAAAAAATATGTGCTGCACCTATAGAACTTAAAGGCCGACGTACTAGCCGGCCTCGCTATTTCTCTGGCTGCCCCCGTTGGATGCTAATATGCCATTACAGTGATGGGACGAGAGATAGTTTGTTCGAAGAATGCTCTACATAGAAGTCAAAGCTACTCAGTACAAGTAGACACTGACATGGACATTCGAGACTGGCGATTCCCATTCATAGACTATACAGTCTACGGAATCTTGTCTGAAGACCCAAAGGAAGCGACCTCCGTCAGGAGACGCTCACTCCGATTCTTCTACGACATGGCTACCAAATTGTTGTACCGTCGTTCATTCGATAGACTCCTCCTGCGTTGTTTGTCCCAGACAGAAGTACAAGAGGCACTCCGAAAGGTGCATGATGGAAGCCTGCGGAGCCTATCAGCCCGGTCCTAAGTTATAAGACCGGTTGTGCCACATGGGCTATTATTGGCCCACCATGATGGCAGACGCCGTAGATTACACAAAGAAGTGTCGGGCATGTCTGTTTCACACTGACTTCATCTACCAACCTTCGGAATATCTATACCCCATGGTAGCTGCTTGCCTATTTGAGGCATGGGGAATGGACATCGTCGGGGCTATCAGCCCTCCTCCTCCAAAGGATACCGTTTTATCCTCGCCATCACTGACTATTTCTCCAAATGAGCGAAGGCGGTACCACTGGTAGAAGTGAAAATCTCCAACGTGATCAGCTTTATCAAGAACCACAACATTTACCGCTTCAGAGTTCCTAGAAGGATTGTCCACGATAATGGCCCTCAATTCGTGAGCCATGCATTCCATCGATTCTGTGACAAGAACCGGATACAGAATGTGGCATCAATGACTTACAACCCTGCGACTATTGGACTAGCCGAGGCATTCAACAAAACCATCGTCAAACTGTTCAAGAAAGTCGTCTCTTGGGTGAATGTCTATGGGCTTATCGTACGACCATTCGGACATCCACGGGCAGTACACCATTCTCGCTTGTCTATAGGAGCGAAGAAGTGCTCCCCCTGGAGATCCAAATCCCATCCTTACGGGTAGCTATCACCAACCTACTGACTGATGAAGACAATCTGCGCTAACGGCTATAAGAGTTAGAGGCGTTGGACGAAAATGCCTACTAGCACAGCAAAGGATCGAGCTTTACCAAGCTCGTAATTTTGGTACCTTTAACAAAAAGGTCAGAGAAAGAACGTTTCAAGTGGACGACCTTGTCTTAGCAGTTCGAAGACCGATGGTGATGACTCACAAAATGACAGGGATCTTCGAACCCAAATGGGAGGGACCGTTCGTCATAGAGACGATGTATTCCAACGGCACTTACCGACTGGCCAAAAATGGTGGCTTACTCATGATGCCAATCAATGGCAAGTTCCTGAAGAAATACTACATATGAAGACAAGCAAAACCAGCAGAAGCCCTCACGTTCCTGTGGGTGCTCACAGAGCCGTGCCACATCAACAAAAGAAGACAAGACGCTTTGTAAACCCTCAAAACGATGTGGGTTCAGAAAAAAGATCATGATAAATGTTTGTGAGAAGTGAGGAGTCATGATCAAAACTTAAGGAAGCGACGGCTTAAGGTATTAAATGCTGAAACCCAAGCATGATGTCAGCCTGGCAGCAGACATGATGGGCATTTCACTTATAAAAAATACATGTCAAACTTCTTTTCAAAGTATTCCAAGCTTGACTCAAGTTCGGGAGGGGTCTTGTAGAAGCATAAAAAAATGTAGGATGACACAAGGTGCAGGTGGGTACTCTTGCTACCCATCCATCTTCACAAAGGCACAGATAACGAACGACACAGGTTGGTGCTCTCGCTACCAACCCAGCTTCACAGAAGCTTGGGCTGTCAAGTACGCCAACAGAAAAGACAAACTCACAAAAAATAGGTGAAAAGTTCCAGGAAAGTTCTTTTTATTAAATCATGGGTACAAGAGTCTATTACAGATTTGTTATGATTACATAAAATAAGACTTCCTAATTACATAGATCTGTTACAAAGTATTTGTAATTACTTATGCTGAACTAAAAACTCCTACGAATCTATGCTGGGGTTTATCTTCACAGTGTAATTGTCATGAGAGGAGGGACTATGGATAGAAGATGTGAATACAGTCGCCATCAAAGTTTGCCACCACAACACCCCCTTCAGACGCGCAGAAGCAGCTATTAGCCCAAGCGAGAATTTAGTCCACAATACGACATGAGGCCCTTTTCAAAAGTGTATCAGCTTCTGAGGCTCTTCTAGCCTAACAAAAGCACGCAGCCGCCAATGAGCAGGGCAGAGCATAACCTGCGGTGCTTTATGTTGGCAACCAGAGCGAACTCGATCGTTAGGAAATCCAAGACGTCCATGATGTCGCTCAAGTTCGAACTCCCCATAAGAAGCATTCCAGCACATTATGAAGCTCATCAGCAGCTCTTCTACGAAGGTATATCTCCTTTGAACGAAGGTATCCTCAACCAAAATCTGACTTAGGTAAGGCTAACGGCCACTCGAAGCTAAGTCTGGATCCAGCATGGTGTTAAAGGACAAAAAAGAGGATGACATGACTAATTGAAAGAAACTCCCCCTTTATATAGGACGAGAGTGGTCCAAGACATAGGCCACTTGGCCATCGGTCAAAATTTCTACATTAATGGGATGAACCTAGGACACAACACGATGAACCTCATTAAATAGGTTCATTCGACTAAATCTTTGACCATTGAAAGACCCCTTGAAATCCCCAAGTAATGGTGGCAATTAAGAGGGAGTCATTCCTTAAAGTGCTGTCATTAATTGCTCTTAAAGAAGACTTAAAAGCCAGCTTCTTCAAACCTGATGCATAACTACAATCCTACGCCAGCAAGGAGGCACAGACTGTTAATGACTTCACATCATCCCAGCTTCAACGGCACAGACCTCTGCTTTGAGCCAGAATCTCAACCCCCTTCATCAAAGACTTGGGAAACACTATTGCATCCAACACAAGTCCGCCTGTCGTTCCAATAGCACAATAATGTCGTTAGCCTGAAGCACAACCTACTTGTCGCCCTAAAGAACAATGACTTTACCACTCAAAACACGGCCTACTCGTTGCTCAAATGTGTAAAGGCTCCGTCGTCTTCGAAACATAGTCCACCCATCGACTGAAAGCGCAGAGGCTCCATTGTCTCCAGGAGAACAGTCTACTCATCGTACCAGAAGTGTAGTAGCACTAAGACCTTGCTAGAGGCACAGGATGCTTGGTCCCACCCAATTGGTTTGTTTAAACTGTGTAGCTCCCCTTCCCGAATTTTTAAATATTTTTATTAAATTCTTTTTATTTTAAATGGTGATTTTTAGACTGTACATAAAAGGTATATACATCATTATAGGTTTGGCATTGATTATTATTAAGTTATCGAGGTGGTTATGATATAATATTAATAATATTGGTTATATTATTTCAGTCAAATAATTGTTATTGAAGTTTATTCGAGTTTATAAAGATTATATATGTGTGTATGTTATTAATATGGCTAAATTATTAGTCTAGATACTATGAATATATTGGATATATTAGTTAGATACTATAAATATATTTGTTATTGTATATGTGTTTGTGTACATAAATAAATGCATAAAATTATATACGTGTGTATATAGATATTATTTTGTTACATATATATATAAAGAAATAATAGATATAGAAATATGTATATAGATATAAATATCGTATACGTATATATATAGGTATATGTGTGTGTAGTGTATATATATATATATATATTGATTAATAGGCGTGTATATATATTCATAATTTGTTAAGGTGTATACATTAATATATGGATATATATATATAATATATATATGTATAAAATTGTATATGTGTATATACGTATATATACATACGAATATTTGTATACGTGTATAAGTGTATATATATAAATATTGGATACGTTTATATGTGTGTATATTTATATATATATATATATTCGTATACATGTATATGTATATGAATGGAACTGTTAATATATTAGAGAAAAGAAATAGAATAAGTAAAGAAATAAAGAAATAATGGGCATTTAGCAATCCCGAGCCTAGCTACAGCCGACCCCCCCCCCCAACTACTTCACACAGGCCAACCGAGCAAAACCCATCAGCCCAAGCTGGCCCGAGACCCCACTTCGGATTATATTAAGGAATAACCGAGCAATAGTTTCAGCCCGAGCTTGGGCTACTCTCTAGTAGCAGTAATACCAAGCCACCCGAGCCCGTTCTCCCGTTCCTCTATATATATACACGCGCGCACACTTCCGCGAGGAGAGCGAAACCCTAACGAAGCCGCGCCACCCTCCTTCCCGAACACTGGCGACCCACCCTGGGCCTACACACCGTCGCGTACGGCCGAGGCCGCAGAGCAGCGCGCGCACACGTACGTGGATCAGACCAGCGACAGTGGCGGCAAGGGTGGAGAGCACAACTTCGTCGAGACGTTTCGTCGGACACGGTGGACCGTTCTTCGAACCATTTGATCTGGTATGAAGCCAACCTAACCCTCTCGACTCTCCAGTAGTTTTTTTTCAGAGTAGTCGACTGGTCGATTTAGAAAATAGACCAAAAACTTTAGCGAAAAACTGTTTCGAAAACAGTTTTTAGGAACCCCAAATACCCATGTTCGTACCCAGTTTCCAGGAAACCTGTTCAATATTTTTGCAATCTAATTAAACACACTTGAAGACAACTAGTAGGGCTTTAAGACCCTTCTGGTAGTTTAATTTATCGTTTGTTATAGGAAAAGAAATTTGATTGTAAAGTTCACGAAAAATCTGTTTTCAAAACTAGAAAATTATTCCACACAACGTGCGTCACGCCAATCGGGACAACATAGTCGCGAACCGAAAGCATCGAAAGCTGCATAACAGCTTCGTGGTCGTGTGGGCTTTGACAGAATTCGAATTGGTCGCGTGTGCGCAACGAATTCGATGCGTATCCGTCGAAATTCCCCGTATCGTGCACGTTGCAAATTTCTCAATTACTTTGTGCACACTCGTCAGATCGAGACGAAACTTGCGCCAACAGGACCGTATCATTTTTGTGGTCCTGTATGCCAAGTTTAGTCCAATTCTGAGATAGTCGAATCCAACATCGTTTTGCGGGCTCCACGGTCCGACTCAACGGGCGATTTTGTGCACGGCCCGCTGGAATCCAACTCTGGATATACGGTTGGGTTCGTATCAAAAAACTGGATCCGTAGACATATAGTTTGACGACTTTAGAGACCGTTGACTCTGGCACGCTTTTCGGTACAAAGCGGGTCCAACGGCGGACATCGTTTTTGCCCGAAATTACCGTTTTGCTCCTGTGTCCAGAATTGGACTTAAGGACATGCAATCCTAGCTAATTTGACTATTCTGAGATCATTGGTATTATCTATTTCAGCATCCGGGGGACTGTTGTACGGGTTTTGACTATTGTAGCATACTAAGTGGCTCAGATTATCGGTTTCACCAGCACAGGACCACAGGCGAGTACAGTTTATTGTTTGTATTTTGATATTGATCTTTACTATATTTCATTGATTGGTCATTGGTTATGTGATTTTTATACTCTATTATAAATTGTTGAGTCGGGAATGAGAAGTACCAAGGATGTGTGATCCGACCATAGACAGTGTTTATTTTCATGCAGTAAACATCGTAGACAGTGCTTACTTTTTGCAAGTAGACATCGTAGACAGTGCTTACTTTTTTGCAAGTAGACATCGTAGACAGTGCTTACTTTTTTGTAAGTAGACATCGTAGACAGTGCTTACTTTTCTGCAAGTAGACATCGTAGACAGTGCTTATTTTTCTGCAAGTAGACATCGTAGACAGTGCTTACTTTTCTGCAAGTAGACATCGTAGACAGTACTTATTTTTCTGCAAGTAGACATTGTAGACAGTGCTTATTTCCTGCAAGTAGACATTGTAGACCGTGCGGTGTAGTGGCCCAGACTGATCACATATCAAAGGTGCTTCTAACGGTGGAAAGTATATTGGTCTATTTATTACTATTGATTTTTCTTACGGCTTTAATGTTATTTTCAAAACTCATGATTGATGCCTAACCTTTGTCTTATAGTCATTTTCTTTATTTAAAATTGCATTCAGTGAATTGTGCTCGTTCCATTCCTGACTGGAAACCAACATTTTCAGGTTAGCCGTGGATTCACTTAGCTTGGGGAGTGACGGGGATACTTGCAGACAGAAGCCTAGAGACTAGCTAGATAGTCGAGTGGTAGTCATTCTATAATTGTACAAGTTTATATTTTCTGTAAATGTAAAACTTGTGATCTTTGTAAGTTAAATTAATTTTGTGAGTGAGCATTATTTGTGATTTGATCTTCATGGCCGTGACAGCGTTCTACCGCCGACACTGCGGCGTAGGCTGGCTTGGACACGTCTCGTATCCGTTTTAAAAAAAATGGGTGCGGGTCGTGACAAGTTTTTGTAGTGGCCCATGCAGGTCAGTCTTTGCAAATCATGCGAACTCGTGATAGTACTTAAGTTAGTCGTACTATTGCGAGCCTGCGACTAGAAATGCTCATTCACGAATTAGAAATTAATTTAATTTACGAGAATGACTAGGACTAGGAGTCCTTTATACAAATTGACCGATGGGTAGTCTAGGCCATGCAATATAGATGAGAAGTTATTAATTTTGATAGCTTGTCAGATCCCCATAAGTATCCTATTTTCTCTTGATATGACGATATGATCCAATGTGGATAGGTTATTCGCTTGGTGAGACGGGACTTTATAGAATTGATGAGCTAACCAAGATGAATTATTTAATTCCTTCCCCTTGCCCTTTAGATACCATCCTCATATCTTAGTCCGAACTGCCTATTTAGTTCCTATTTTCCCTAAGAATTATTATTATATAAATTCTGATTATGTTATCCATATACAGACCTTGAGTTAGTTCCGATTCAAAGTTTTCTTCAAAGGTTGAATACACATAGAATAGATACTAGAATGCTTGTAATCCTTTTGTTTTCAGTTACTTCCTCCATAATTTAATCTTTATTTTAAAGATTGTGACAGATAGGACAATTATTTATGCCTTATTACATAATCGACTTATTTGAATCTCTAGAAGCCAGGATTTGTTTACAGATTTTAGTTAAAGGAATGTTAGTTATCTCATAATGGCAGGACAGCAGCGCACTGTCACCATTCATTTGAATTATAGAGACTATGAATTCACTGCAGCCAGCAGCGCACTGGCAAGGCACTTCCCCTAGAGTTGAAGTCAGTCTAAGAAAATATAGGTTATAGGACATTGCTAAAACTACGACTAGTGGTCCTCTTGATCGTAGTTACACTTGGAACAATATTGGATAGAGATAGGAGATATTCGATTTGTATCATAATTGAGTTATGAAACCAAGGGTTACCGCAGTCCGAGTATACGGGCGAGGCATAACTCTCGGTAAAATGATTCAGGCCTGAACACAAGTTTAGGATGTTATGGAGGATAGGACAAATGTCATGTATGTCTCATAAGACCCGAAGCCAATATTAGTGGAAGTTTTGTAAGTGGGGTAGCACATCTCCCGATCTAGCATTCTGTGGTCCTCGTGGCCTATTGACGAGAACATTGATGGACGCAAATAGGTTTACCTAGAATATAGAATTTTGAGATCCATAACCCATTGGTTGACCAAGGTCTTATGGATAAGAAGATAGTAGGATAACCGTGTAAGCAAGAACATCGGGTAAGGTTTTATTCTCACAAAACTCAAACTACTTGTAACTCCTTTCAAATTCTCGCGTACTTGTAATTTGACTATTTTGACCAATGCTGCTGTCACAGCTTAGTTTTGCAAGCTCACTATGTTTGCTAGTTTGATTTAAGGCATATGTTTAGTGGGGACGCCTGCTAACTTATTGTCTGATCAGAATCAGTGTATTATGGTCTGATCAACCATGATGCATTTGATTCGCTTTTCGTTTAATTACACAACGTGGATGGAGATATATAGGTATCTAGGATCTCATCCACGACTGCTTTGACCATTCCTCTTGAATTATATGTTCGCCCTTGAATCACAAAATTGTATTCAGTAACATCTCCCTGAATTCTTTATTGTTTTTGTCTCTCATCGATTTGAAAAGACGAAAGCTCGTGATGGTAGAGAGATACAGAGTATTCCCATGGCTATGATAATGGTAGGCACAAGTGTAGCTACCATCGGCCAGTCATGTGATTGAGTTACTCGTTCTCCCATCGACCCTCAAACTACTATTGGGACCTTCTAGCCATTCGAATTTGAGAAGGATTAGGATTTTACCCTAAATCGAAATGCCAACCTAAGAGACTACCTATTCTCCAGAAACCAAAAGTTGTGAGTCTCTAATTATTTGCTGGAAGCTTGCCTTAACTAGCAACCCTTAAGCCTGGAACCAACCCTTCCTCGACCAAAGCCCACCGTTAGACATGAGATGAGTGGACAAAGGAAAGGATAATCATTTACCGTGACTATGGTATACACTCATCCCGAGAGTGGTTTCCAACCAGTATTGTCCTAGTTATGTAAATTTTATTATTAAGACCTAACTAGTGTTGGAACACCACAGCTACTAGCTTAGCCAATACCATAGCTTGAATACCCTGTCATACTATGACCTACCTGCTGTCAACAACAATACATGATCACTACAACCCTTGTGACCATAGTCCGGCAGGTTTAACACAAATAGAATTCCTTGACTCAATTGTTAGAAATCTTATCTTATGTTGTGCCTTGGAGTTGGTTACCCCATCGAAAACTCTCGTATACTATGGACGAGTAGGTTATTCTATTTTATCGACCATGTGACATTGTACACACTTGTTTTCCATTTATTGAGGAACGATCATTGACTTGACTTAGCTCTACCGTATTCCGTGATGTCGTGCCTTATTCTTTATTACCAAGAGTCGGGATGCAATATCCGGAATTTAAAATTCTTCTGACCTCCTTATTCCTAAGACCATGACTTAACTTCTAAGGTGGGTAGACTGTACGCCTTCTCAATTTTGGGAATATATAAGGATTACCGGTTGATTAGAATAATTTCCATTAGGAAGATGATTAGTGACCTATGGACTCCCACTTTTCATTTAGATTATTTTGTGCCCCGGTCGTGTCATTAATATTCGGAGCACTAGACCAACTGTTACCTTCCAACAAATTTTATATGCAAGATCTAGACGAGTCCACCTTCATCTAGGTATATTATGTCCCACTCAAACACGTCCTCTTGTACTATATTTTTATGGTACGACTTTCAGGTCAAAAGGACTAGCTATGACCCTTACCATAATACCGGTAAACTTTTCGGTTCCAATTAGAGACTCAACCTTGACTCAAACCGTTCGACCCAATATATGGTTGTGATCTACTCAAGGCCCACTATGTACGTACCACTAATGTGCCACTCAATTGTGTATTCTTGTGCTACTTAAACACAGAAGTCACCGAAGACGCATTTTTGGCTTTAGGAACCTAGCAAACCAATCCGACTGCCCATCTAGCTCAATCACTTGGGTGAAAACTATTCTAGGATTATCCTAACCTAGCAGTAATAGTTACCATTGGAAACTATACCAGTCAATAGAGATTAAAATCCTAGTTTCATCAAACCAGCGATTAATGTTCAATCAGAAAACCTATTAAGACCCAGTAAAACCCATCCATATGTACCACCATATTTGGACTATAAAACCGCACCAGTTGAAATAGGTCCATGTACCTATTAAGTAGTCTCTCCTCTTGGAATGTGAAGTCATTCGTGACCATAAATCCATCCACCTGGAAGTCGCGATATGATCTTGTATTACATTTTATATCCCTTGCTCGTATGTTTAAATAACCACGAAAAAGATCAAAATCTCGATTTCCCAAATTCCGTTCTATTTTAGGAACCTTGTTTAGATTAAATTCGAGGACGGATTTTCTATAGTCCATGGATTGCAAGCCCCTCTAAGAAGCAAAAGTTTTTTTTTTCCGATTGAGTCAATAACTAGACTAGAGTAGCCCAATCTAGCGAATAAGACTATAGGTTCATAAACACTCTTTCTATCTGTATCCTTGGGTACTTTCTACCGCCCTTGAAATTTTATATTTATTCTTGATTATTTTATTTTCATGACCTTCCTATTCCAGAGTGACGTATAGTTATATTTCCTTAAGCTACTTGTGTAAAATTATTGCTTGTTAAATTTTGGGTTACTTGGTAGATGCGAGATGAGTTTAGATACCATATACCTAGATAATTGTTTATAGGATTGTTAGCAACCAGTTAGAAGATTTTAAGATTTTTAGTGTGATGGAGTAGTGTAACCAAAGGTGGGTAAAAGTTCCCAAGTATTCGGAATTATAAAATGGCTAGAGACAGCTATAAAATGTCTTGAGGAATTAAATTTGAGGAGATTAAGGGAATACTAGATTTTGAAATCTAAGAAATAGTTACGAATTTAAATTTCGAGGACGAAATTATTTTTAACGTGGGTAGATTTGTAGCTCCCCTTCCCAAATTTTTAAATAATTTTATTAAATTCTTTTTATTTTAAATGGTGATTTTTAGACTGTACATAAAAGGTATATACATCATTATAGGTTTGGCATTGATTATTATTAAGTTATCGAGGTGGTTATGATATAATATTAATAATATTGGTTATATTATTTCAGTCAAATAATTGTTATTGGAGTTTATTCGAGTTTATAAAGATTATATATGAGTGTATGTTATTAATATGGCTAAATTATTAGTCTAGATACTATGAATATATTGGATATATTAGTTAGATACTATGAATATATTTGTTATTGTATATGTGTTTGTGTACATAAATAAATGCATAAAATTATATACGTGTGTATATAGATATTATTTTGTTACATATATATATAAAGAAATAATAGATATAGAAATATGTATATAGATATAAATATCGTATACGTATATATATATAGGTATATGTGTGTGTAGTGTATATATATATATATTGATTAAATAGGCGTGTATATATATTCATAATTTGTTAAGGTGTATACATTAATATATGGATATATATATATAATATATATATGTATAAAATTGTATATGTGTATATACGTATATATACATACGAATATTTGTATACGTGTATAAGTGTATATATATAAATATTGGATACGTTTATATGTGTGTATATTTATATATATATATATTCGTATACATGTATATGTATATGAATGGAACTGTTAATATATTAGAGAAAAGAAATAGAATAAGTAAAGAAATAAAGGAATAATGGGCATTTAGCAATCCCGAGCCTAGCTACAGCCGACCCCCCCTCAACTACTTTACACAGGCCAACCGAGCAAAACCCATCAGCCCAAGCTGGCCCGAGACCCCACTTCGGATTATATTAAGGAATAACCGAGCAATAGTTTCAGCCCGAGCTTGGGCTACTCTCTAGTAGCAGTAATACCAAGCCACCCGAGCCCGTTCTCCCGTTCCTCTATATATATACACGCGCGCACACTTCCGCGAGGAGAGCGAAACCCTAACAAAGCCGCGCCACCCTCCTTCCCGAACACTGGCGACCCACCCTGGGCCTGCGCGCCGTCGCGCACGGCAGAGGCCGCGGAGCAGCGCGCGCACGCGCGTGCGAATCAGACCAGCGACAGCGGCGGCAAGGGTGGAGAGCACAACTTCGTCGAGACGTTTCGTCGGACACGGCGGACCGTTCTTTGAACCGTTTGATCTGGTATGATGCCAACCTAACCCTCTCGACTCTCCAGTAGTTTGTTTTCAGAGTAGTCGACTGGTCGATTTAGAAAATCGACCAAAAACTTTAGCAAAAAACTGTTTCGAAAACAGTTTTTAGGAACCCCAAATACCCATGTTCGTACCCAGTTTCCAGGAAACCTGTTCAATATTTTTGCAATCTAATTAAACACACTTGAAGACAACTTGTAGGGCTTTAAGACCCTTCTAGTAGTTTAATTTATCGTTTGTTATAGGAAAAGAAATTTGATTGTAAAGTTCACGAAAAATCTGTTTTCAAAACTAGAAAATTATTCCACACGACGTACGTCACGCCAATCGGGACGACGTAGTCGTGAACCGAAAGCATCGAAAGCTGCGTAACGGCTTCGTGGTCGTGTGGGCTTTGACGGAATTCGAATTGGTCGCGTGTGCGCAACGAATTCGATGCGTATCCGTCGAAATTCCCCGTATCGTGCACGTTGCAAATTTCTCAATTACTTTGTGCACGCTCGTCAGATCGAGACGAAACTTGTGCCAACAGGACCGTATCGTTTTTCTGGTCCTATATGCCAAGTTTAGTCCAATTCTGAGACAGTCGAATCCGACGTCGTTTTGCGGGCCCCACGGTCCGACTCAACGGGCGATTTTGTGCACGGTCCGCCGGAATCCAACTCTGGATATACGGTTTGGTTCGTATCGAAAAACTGGATCCATAGACATGTAGTTTGACGACTTTAGAGACCGTTAACTCTGGCATGTTTTTCGGTGCAAAGCGGGTCCAACGGCGGACATTATTTTTGCCCAAAATTACCGTTTTGCCCCTGTGTCCAGAATTGGACTTAAGGACAGGCAATCCTAGCTAATTTGACTATTCTGAGATCATTGGTATTATCTATTTCAGCATCTGGGGGACTGTTGTACGGGTTTTGACTATTATAGCATACTGAGTGGCGGGGATACTTGCAGACAGAAGCCTAGAGACTAGCTAGATAGTCGAGTGGTAGTCATTCTATAATTGTACAAGTTTATATTTTCTGTAAATATAAAACTTGTGATCTTTCTAAGTTAAATTAATTTTATGAGTGAGCATTATTTGTGATTTGATCTTCATGGCCGTGACAGCGTTCTACCGCCGACACTGCGACGTAGGCTGGCTTGGACACGTCTCGTATCCGTTTAAAAAAAAACGGGTGCGGGTCGTGACAAACTGCCACTCTCAAAGATAGGACAGAGGTTGATCATGTTGATAAGTGCACATATCTTATCAATTGGTTTAAAACTCAGATAAGGACGAAGTTTGCTCTGTTGATAAATGTCGTATCAAGTCGGTTTGTTTAAACCGATAGCCTCCTAAAGATCAAACATAATCCCACTCTGAGATGAAATCCAAGCTATACTCGACTTCATTGGAACAGAGGATTCCCAAAAATAGACACGCGCCACGTGTCTTCTCCTTCGGTTATTTTGATAACAACCCGAGATCTCGATAGAGAAGAATCTCGATGTTTGCCACGTGTCAGCTCAGCAGAAGTCCGTACCGTGTAATAATAGCAGATTCCTTCATATCTCAAATTCGAGTGCACATCGCATATGTGCCCCCTTTCCCTTATAAAAAGAAAGAGTTTTCCCTTCAACAAAAAAAGAGGAGGAGGACACATACAGAGATGAAATAAGCAGAAGGCAAAAGGCAGAGCTTCATAGTCTTCAACTCCGGCATCCTCTTGATCTGTAACCCTACAGTTCCATCTAAGGTACTAGAAAGCCAAAGCAAGTCCAACTCGTCGTGAGATCGTCAACGGAGTAAAGGAGCCGCTGCAATGCTCGATCTCCACCGTCATGCTTTCCCAGAATTCTAGTACTTAGATTTCCTCGCATAGGAATTGATTGTACCTTTTTTTAAGTTTAATAAACAAAAAGTTCGTATAACCTTTTGTGATGTCGAACATTTATATTTTTAGAATACTAGAATAAAAATTTAGGAATAATTCATTGGTATTATTTAGGTCTAATATAAATTACTTAAATATTAATTAGTGGTTAATGTTTATATATATATATATATATGTTGTTGATATATATATATATATATATATATATATATATATATATATATATATATATATATATAATATATATATATATTTTATATATATATATATATATATATATATATATATATGTTGTTGATATATATATATATATATATATATATATATATAATATATATATATATATATATATATTTTATATATATATATATATATATATATATATATATATATATATATATATATATATTGTTGACACATCATCATATATATATATATATGATATATAGATTGCGCTTCTCTCTTATCTGGAGAGAGCGCCGCGCCTTCTGAACCCTAATCCACCGATACCGGCTTGGCCTCTGGCCGGGCCGGCATCTTTCTCACGACCGGATCATTTGACCTTCGTGATTCTTTGTTTTGACGGTTCATGGCGTCCAAATCTTTCGCGGAGGTGGTTGGGGCTGCTCCGGCGCCTCAATCAATCCCGGTTCGAACTCCTTCCTTCTCGAAGGGGGTCCCAGTTATCTCCTTCTCGGAGGTGGATGAAGAGATCCTGATCCAGCCTTTCAAGTTTGCTTTAAGTGGGAAGTTCTTCCATGCCCGGCCACCGATCGAAGTGATTAGAAAATCCTTCATGGGTTTTTAATTCGCTGGTGAGGTGAAGGTCGGGGTGATCGACCCAAAGCATATCGTCATTCGGCCGAGTCTTGAGATTGACTTTCTACGCCTCCGGGCGCGACAGATCTGGTACGTAGCAAAAGCTCCTATGTGCGTATTTCGCTGGTCCAAGGATTTTACTGCTTCTCAAGAATCTTCTTTAGCACCCATGTGGGTTTCCCTACCAGGTCTTCCTCATCAGCTTTTTGCAAAAAATGCACTATTCTCAATAGTCATGGGTATTGGTACTCCCCTTAAATTGGACAAGGCGATAGAGGAATTTTTTCGGCCGAGTACAGCTCCTGTTTTCGTTGAGGTGGACGCGAGTAAACCTCTCCCCCCGTTGGTTCGCATTAACTTGCCTAGTGGCCGAACTTTCTCTCAGAAAATTGAATATGAACATATTCCTCGGTTTTGTTCTTCATGCAAACATCAAGGCCATACTAGGGAGTCTTGTAAGGTGCATGCTCCTAATAAAGCTCCTCCTCAGCTCAAACATAAAGAAGTAATGATTGATACTGCTATTAATAACCCTTCGGTGGGGACTCTTAATGCTGGTCAAGGGGAAATGTCTAATCCCGAAGTGGATGTGATCAATTCAGCCATTAATGACCAACCGCCAATAGCTTTGCAACTGCCCAACTCAGCAGGGGGTGAGCCTATCACAGCGGACCCGCCTACCGATACTCCTCACATCCCCGCAGCCTTTACTCTCCATGTCAACTCCTTACAATCGTCATCACCTCAACCTTTACTTCACTCACCTCAATCCTCGAACCCTGTTATCCTTCCTTCTTTGGCTGAGCCTCTTGAGGAAGGCGAACTCCAGTCTTGGGCGGATGAAGTCGACGCGGAGGATCACCTTCATGCTACGGAGGATTTGGCTGCTAAGCCCTCTGATGTAATCGGAGACATTGCTACTTCATCGGCCGCTGAGCCTAGAGTTGACCCTCCTCTGCCTCCTTCGGGGGACATTGCTTCTACGTCGGCTTCTGTTCCTGGGGTTAACCCCCCTCTCTTCCTTTGGATCCTTCCATCTTGGTGGCTGCAGATGGATCAAGCCAACCCCCAGTCATCTCTGGAAACCAGAAAAAGAAGAAAGCTCCTCCACCCGCCCCCACTCGTCTCCTCCGATCAGCAGCTAAGCTTACACAAACTCCTCCCCCGTCCCCCTCTAATGTTTAAAATCTTTTGTTGGAACATTAGGGGCATAGCTAACTCAATGGCTCTTAAAAGACTTAAGTCTTTATGCAGAACTAATAAAGTTCCTCTTGTGATTATTATCGAACCTAAAGTTCATGTTGATAAACAGCTGTCCTATCAGTTAAAACTGGGGTTTCAGTGTTCTTTCTCTAATCAGCGTGGCAATATTTGGATCATGGCTAGGCATGATATAGAAGTTTTGGTGATAGGCTCTTTTGATCAAAGTCTTACTGTGTCGCTGTCTTCTCCTATTATTCCTTCAACTGCTATTCTATCTGCAGTATATGGTAGCAATACCAAGGAAGGCAGACGCTATCTATGGGATCATTTACTTATGGTTCAATCTAGATGTCACCTCCTTTGGCTTGTTGCAGGAGATTTTAATGCCATTGTTAGCCAGGAGGAAAAATTTGGAGGCCTGCCTCCTTGCGTCATCTCTATGAAGGAATTTTTGGAGTTCCAGATTGCTGCAGGTTTGTCTGAAATTTTGTACACAGGTAGTTGCTTCACGTGGGTGGACAGGCAGTATGGGTCTCCTAAACAAGGCTCAAGATTGGATAGGGTTCTGTTCGATTCCAAATGGCTTGAATGGGCTCCTTTGTCGGCTTCTTCTCATTTGAATAGATCGAAATCTGATCAAGCTCCTGTTTTACTATCTGTTGAGAGTGAAAAACCTAATGCGCCTCGTCTTTTCCGATTTCTTCATTTCTGGAAGGATCATGATTCTTTCCTTCCCGTTGTGGATTCGGCATGGCACTCGGTGGATCATATTAATGGTTTAACTCGGGTTGGTCTTCGTCTTGCGGCTACAAGAAAGGCTCTATCAGCTTGGAGTAGAGCTACTTTTGGTGATATCTTCCAGGAAGTTAAGAAGGCTGAAGACGTAGTGACTACTCTTGAGGCAGCTTGTGAGGCGGATCATTCTTTTCGTCCTCAATGGTTACTTGCTGGGGCTCAATTAAAGCAGAGACTTCGTATCGAGGATGCTTATTGGAAACAGAAAGCTTGTGTGAAATGGGATGAAGAGGGTGATAGGAATATGAAATTCTATCATTCGTGTGTCTCCTTCAAAAGAAATAGATTACATATTCATAATCTTCAATCCTTTAATGGGCGGACCCTCTCTTCTCTATCGGATATTCAGCAGGAGGCTAATGAATACTATGGCAAGGTATTTACTTCCCCACATTTGGTGATTGATGATAATTATTTTACTAATATCCCTAGCAATATTACTCAAGATGATAATGATCAGTTGATTGCTAAAGTATCTATGGATGAGCTTTTAGCTACTGTCAAGTGTATGGACCATAGTAGTACATCGGGTCCGGATGGGTTCTCGGGCACTTTTTTTATTGCTTGTTGGCATATTATCGGAACTGATATTCTTGAGGCCGTTAATTTGTTCATGGATGGGTTTGCCTTACCTCGATCATTCACTAGTACCCATCTTCTCCCAATCCCTAAACAAAAACATCTACGATCTCTTAATGATTACCGCCCTATTAGCCTATGTAACTTTGTTAACAAAATTATTTCAAAATTATTGGCTAGACGGCTTATCGATATCCTTTCTCGCATTATATCTCAAGAACAAAGTGGCTTTGTGAAGGGTCGAGAAATCGTGGATAATATTGTTTTGGCTCAGGAGATGATTTCAGTGCTTGATCATAAGCATTGGGGAGGAAATATGGCTATTAAACTCGATATGAGTAAGGCTTATGATCGGATTAGCTGGGCATTTCTGCTGCGGGTTATGAAGAAGTTTGGCTTCTGCAATGAATGGTGTACTTTGATTCTTCATCTTGTGGACAATATATGGTTCTCTTCTCTCATTAATGGTCGATCTTCAGGATTTTTTCATGGACAGTGTGGTATCAGGCAAGGGGATCCGATCTCTCCAGCTCTCTTCATCATAGCTGCGGAAGCTTTGAGTCATAATCTCATCCATTTGAATGACACTACTGGCTTCTCAGGAGATTACTCTCCTCGAGGATGTCCGAGAGTTTCTCACCTTGCTTATGCAGATGATTTGCTCATATTTTCAGGCACGAATAAGCGATCTATTCATCTTCTTATGGAGGTTATTCACTCATATGAATTGAACTCGGGTTAGCGGGTTAATGCCTCCAAGTCATCGATGGTGCTATCGGCTAAGGTGTCATCTCAAAGAGCGGAGGAGATCCAACGTATTACTGGCTTTCAATTAAAGCAGAGTGATATAGTCTATTTGGGCTGCCCTATTACTACCGGACGTCGAAATTCTGGTATATTTGAAGATCTTATTGGTAAAATTCGCTCTCGAATTTCTGGATGGAACAATAAAATTCTTTCATATGGTGGAAGACTTGTTCTTATCAAGTCTATCCTTACTTCTATTCCTGTTCATTGCTTATCTGCAAGCAATCCTCCTATCACTGTGTTGAACCGTATTGAAAGCTTGTTTGATAGTTTTCTTTGGGGTTCGAAGGATGGCATGCCTAAGCGTTCTTGGCTACGCTGGGATCGGGTGGCCAGGACTATTCCTGAGGGTGGACTTGGTGTTCGAAGACTAGGTGATATATGGATGCTATGACTGTTAAGCTATGGTGGAAATTATGCTTGACGAGTTCTCTTTGGGCTATATTTTTCAAGGCTAAATACTGTGCGTCCTCTCATCCTTCTGAAGTCGAGCTTACTTCGGCTGCCTCTCATGTTTGGAAAAGGCTTCTCAGGGGCCGTCACCTTGGTGATGCTCACATTTTTGAAGATGATCTGGGCAACTTCACATGGATTCCACATCCAGCAGGTACATTTTCAATTGCTTCAGCTTGGAACCATATTCGTTTTTACTACCCACAACATTCCTATTTCAAAAATATATGGAACAAGTGTATGCCGACCAAATGGTCTATACTACTTTGGAGGATCATCCTCAACAAGCTTCCGACTGATGATAATATTATCAAATTGGGATTCTCTTTGGCTTCGGCTTGCCATTGCTGTGAAAATCAAAAATCAGAATCTATTGTTCATATATTTAGTGAAGGGGAGATGGCTATGGCGGTATGGAATTATTTTCAAGCTATTATTGGTGTTCGAATGAACAGGGTGGATATGCTGCATAGACTGCAAACTTGGTGGAGACGTAGACAGAAACATCTCAAGCAACTTATGGTCGGTGCTATTTGCTGGGTTCTTTGGAAAAATCGTAACAAGTGGAGAAATGAATCATACTCGTTTTCTTCAAATCAGCTTATTGTCGAAGTTCGTAGACAAGTGAAGAAATCCATGATCAGATGTTCTCATGTTGCTACTCCTGACTTATAAAGTCTTCTTGTAATGACTTCGGTCTTTTGCTTGGAATGAATAAATAGTTTTTTGATTAAAATATATATATATATATATATATATATATATATATATATATATATATATATATATATATATATATATATATATATATATATATATTGTTGACACAAAATCACAGTCAACCAAATATTGATAAAATTGACAATATGATACTTGTCATAATTCAATATGACACATCAAGACAGACTCGGTGCAAGACGGACGTCGGCTCTCTCCTTCAGCGTACTCAGTTTTTGAGTCTGTATTTTTATATTGATTGAGTCTAGATAAATGTAAACTGAGTAGCTCTGAGTGGTTTGGGCCTATACTTTATCTCCAAACATAAACCAAATGCTCCACCAAACCAAACTAGCCCACAAAGCCCATTTGAGCAATTCTGTCCTCTAGAGACAGAGTTCGGGCCGAACACTGCCTCCACACAGAGTTCGGGCCGAACTCTGTCCCCTAAATTATAGGACCCTAATTTTTAGGGTTTGCTGTATGCTAGTTGTCCAACGGCCAAAAATTTGAATTCTTGACATGGAATTCTGGCCGAATTCTGCCTATCCCAACTAGTATAAATAGGCCTTGAATTCTCTCATTTTTAATCATCCAATCTTCTCTTCTCTATAAAGCCTCATATATGTCTTAACCTTCTCATCTACTAGCCACAAGCTTCCTACGCCTCAAAGTACTCAGTGCTATTCAGTTAGGAGTTTGTGCAAGAGTCAAGAAAGTTGCTTGGAAATCCAAGCATCGCCACAGTGATCTTTGTAAGAAGTTGACGTGCTCTTCTGAAGAAAAGGCACGGGGTGTAACTACTATTTCATAAATAGTGGATTTAATCATGAGTTAGAGTTCTCAGGCCTGGACTAGTCCTCCATGAGAAAAACCAGGTTAAAATGATTGTATTTGCGTATGCTCTCTTAAACTTTCTATTTTCGCATTTACTCTAATTATTTACTGTTGGTGAAAAGAGTTTGATTTTTATTTAGCCATTATCGTTATAAACTCTATTCACCCCCCTCTAGAGTTGCCTACTGTTTGCAAAAACAAAAGTCTAAAACTTTATTGATACAAACTGTGTAATAAAGATTACAAGAATTCTGGGAATATTACAACTATAGGAATCCAATCTAGATGACGATTGCTTTATCCCATGGACGATGTGAACTTTGAAGACGAAGCCTCTGAAGTTGAAAACAACTCTGGAAACTGAAGGCAAAAGCCTCGAAAGTTGAAGGCAAAAACCTCGGAAGAATACAGCAGCACTTGGGCAAGAACTCCTGAACTCTCTGATTTCTGATCTTTGATATCTGATCTCTTGATCCCCTTGAAATGAAGACTTGAAACTCTATTTATAGAGTTCTGGAAATAACTAACTTTTAGTTATCCTGGACTGCGCAGGATGGTTTGCGCAGTAATAGACTGCGCAGCAATGGACTGCGCAAGCAGTTACTGGATCGTCGGCCAACTATCTTGGACACATGGCATCATTTGATTGAAATGCGCATGATCGTGCATAGGCAGTTGCCACGTAATGAGCAATTGATGGCCTGAATACCACGTGTACTTTGTCAATTATGTTGATAGAATGCACAACCTGAACTGCGCAGACTTTGGTTTGTGCAGGATTAGACTGCGCAGACTTTGGTTTGTGCAGGATTAGACTGCGCAAGAATGGATTGCGCTGCCAACCGTCAGCCGCCCTCGAGCACTGTGCGGTACAATAAACGAACAGTCTCCTCGTTCTTTGTGCTGTCAGTTGTCAGGAAGATTTGATTTGATTTAGGTAATGATGACTTCAGCCACGTCAGCCTGCGCAGTTGGGAGCATGCGCAAACCAGTATGCGCAATTGGATTACTGCACAATCTGTTGTATGCACAATTCATCAAAATGATGTGTATCTTGATTCTTTGACTTTGTTGATTGATGCAACTTGATTTTTTAGGACCTACAAGACCTCCTTCAAAGTTTTCGAAAGTTAATTTTATTCAAAGTTTCGAAATACTTTGAATTTTTGAAATTCAAATCAAGTTGCGCATGATGATGAGCTGTCTGCGCAAATCGAATAGCCCCCCAATTTTAGACGCAATCCGAGGCAGCCGTTTCATATTCGAAGACTATAAATAGCCATCTCTTTCATTTCATTCTTTCACTTTGCATCCTTCGTGCTTTTGAGAGAAATCCCCGAACCCTTTCTGTCCTCCTTCTCCGACGACTTTCATGGCACCCCGACGTTCCTCCGCCGTCACCGCCGCCGCTAAGGGCAAGGCCCCGGCCGAATCCTCCACCAGAACTGTGCGACGAGCCTCTCGTCACGAAGATGCTCATCCTGCGATGTTAGGTAGAAGACTTCAAACCCTTTTTAGGGTTTTGATCCCACTGTCTTTCAAAATCCATCTCTTTTTAGAGATATGATCATACTGCGCCACCCTCTTTAGGGTTCTGGTTGCACAACTCAGTAAGTTCTTCATTTTTATGAAGAACGACTTTCTGCGCAATCGGTTGAATTGCGCTGGCAGATGTCAGCGCAATCTGCTGATTTGTGCGAGATTGTCAGCGCAAACTGATGACTGTTTATTCGCGCAGTCTGATGTTTGCGCAAACTAATGTTGCACAATCTGATGTTGCGCAGTCTGATGTTGCACAATTTGATGACAGAACTTTTTGATTTTGACTTGTACTGAATTTTTGTCTCTTTTTGTCTGATACAGTGAATACGAGAGATGACCCAGAATATGAAACTTTTGTGGGAACTCTCTCAGAGTCTGAATATAAAGAAGATCTATCTCATGTTCATTATCCCCAATATGACCTGCCGGCCTCCCGTCAGGCTATTCTGATCTCCCAGGATAATGAGACTTTAATGTGTTTGATGAATGGACAGCCCCTAGAGTCAGCAGATGATGTTATTCATAAGAAACCCTTATTCCTGTTCGGTGACGCCTTTGAGAAAATCTCTCAACCTAGGCCGAGGATGGAGGAGAGAATAGTTCACTAGAAAAATAGATCATTCTTCATACCAGTCATTGCCCGCTGCCTCCCTTTGTCGCGGTATGCTCATGCGAGCTACCCAAGGAAGATGGAGTGGAACATCACTCTTTTCCAGGACGCCCGTGCAGGAAAAATTTTCGTAAAGAAGGGGCCAAACAAGAAAGATATGTTTTACAGCTCTTCTGATAGATACAGCGTCTTGTTGAGAGGCTTGAGACCCGGCTGCATTTCGTCAGAGAACTCCTCTTTGCTGATGCCTGTCAGGACACCGATATTCGCCAATGAATTTGCGAAGGCTGAAGGGAAATACCCCGAACAAGACATCAGACTGACTGGATTGGTGAATCCAGATTACAAGAGATGGAACTATATTGCGAATTGGATTCTGACGACATTCGAAGACAGACTCCAACAGATCAATCTGTATCAAGCAGTGCACGCCACTGTATATGGTTTTGCTCCTAACCCACATATGTTTTTAGCCTTGTCTGAAAGGTACAATTATAGGACAGGAACCTTCATGACCCCGGGTGGAGAGATGGGGTTTGCCCTCCACGAGATGAAGTATATCTCGTACCTGCCCATGGCAGATGCTCCGTATGAGGAATTTGTTCCAACGAATGACGAGTTGGACAAACTTAGAAGAGAAAATGCAGAAATGGTAGCAGTATTTGAGGAACTGCTATGCCATTATAAAATCTGCTCTTTGTTCTACAAGAGTGCTACAGCCAACACCTACTATTCCTCAAAGTGGCTGCCGTATCTGTTCCTTAACCATTTAGAGGAGAAGAAGACCAAGGAAAATGACAAATGTTATCCTGATTTCTTCAAACCTTTGAGCAATACAGAAGTCATGAAGCTGATGGAGGAGAGTGGTAATTATGATAAACAGATGAAAGATGATTACCAATGTCCACCTTTAAAGAAAGGGAACACTCTGGAGAGTTACTTGAGAATGGGTTATAGACCTATGTCAAAAGAAGCCCAATTGGCAGGGTTTTTGACATACTGGCTCCGACGGTTTGTGGTCCCAGGATCCAGTGCCGTGGACCGTTTTCATCGCGGCGTTCTTTTTGCCGCTGTCAAGTTAGTATATGGCTACAAGGTGGATCTGCTATCAGCGATGACTTGTAAGCTGAATGCGAGTCTTCGTCTGTATGCTGACTCGATGTTGAAAGCAAAGAGAGAGAAAGAATTCCCCCGCCTCGAACTGCCATACACATATCTTTTTGGATGGTTGCTTCTTCATTATCCCACTTTAATAGACCCCGACATGGGACCGGTTGACGGCAGCTTCCTACGAAGGTATTCTCAGGGCAAATGGAAGTACACTTCCTTGAGCGAGTGCAGATATGTTTTAAATCTAAATAAAGGATGGAACTTCTGCTGTGCTCCTCTCCCTGCTGGACATGATCAAATGCCCGCAAATATGGTGGACTCAAAGATGCAGCCTCTAACCCATGTAGCCTTTGAATGGTTGAAGACAATTCGACCATCTCATTTGGTATACCGGTTCGAAGAGGAATGCTATTTAGAACCATATCTCCCCAGTCGGTTTGCTCGGCAATTTGGATATGATCAATTCCACATGGGGAATGCAATCACCTGCCTTCAGGGTAAGGGTTTCTTGATCGACGAGGCCCGAACTTGGGCTTATTACAATGCTCGTGATACGAAGGCCGTATTCTCAATGCCAGCAAAGATCACTCCCCAGGGTCCTCGGAGGCTATTCACATATTCAGTATTCTATACATCCGCAAACACTTTTGCCGAGAATTTTAGTCTCGCAGATAGTTTTGCATCTTCAAACAGATTAAGAAAAGGAAGAGTCGCTTTGTCACTCCCTGCAAATGATGAGGTGCACGAGCCGGCAGATGCACCTTTAAAAGCTTCGAGGGATATTATGTTCCCTCAAGAGGTAAATGCACCACTGCGTGTTTCTCTGAAAGTGGGTAGATCTCCGGCAAAGAAGAGGAGAAGAGAGGAGCCGCTTGCTCCAGCAGCAAAGAAGAAATTGATCTTAGATCATTCTTCTGAAAAGATCACTACGAGGTCCCAATCTCGGCAGCTGGCCGAGACAAATCAAGAAGCTACTACACCAACTTTTGTACAGAAACAAGCAGAACCAATAAATATAGAGAGTCCTGACAGACCTCTATACAGAAAGAAGAGGGTGGTCACCAGAAGAAATTTAGCAGACTCTTCTTCCAGGCAAATCCTGACTTCAGTAGATGCTGCAGCAGGAATTATAATGTCATCTCCCACACCTATTTCTGAATCTGGGAGTAAAACTCTTGAAGAGACCGAACAAAGGGGAAATCTTGACCCAAGAACTTTGGTTGAAAAGCCCAGAGAAAACATCACAGAGGAAGAACAAAATGTTGTACGACCTCTTTTACCTGTTGCGGAGGTAACTCAACCTCCTCCTACTCCTAGGACTCTTCGTGAAAAAGAAGATCGTGAAATGATCGCAGCTTTAAAAAATTGCAGTTATAGCCTACAGGAGGATCAGACTGCAACTAACAGTGGGAATGCAGCAGAAGAAGAAGAAGAAGAAGAAGATGAGGAAAGCTCTTCATCTGGAGATGTTGATGAATATATACAAGATCCCGAAAGGGATGATGAAGAACATATATCTCTTGATGATGCCGATGATACTTCAGATCCTAAAAAGGATATTGAAGTGGAGGCGTCTGCAGAAAAAGTTGCTGATACTCTAAATCCTGATGATGTTGAGATAGAAATATCTCCTGAAGAAGCAGCCGATGAAGATGTTCTGAAAGAAACTCCCGCCACCGACCCTCAAGGTATAAAATGAGATTTAGCAATCTTTTCCTTTAAAATAGATTGATAGCTAATATTTTCATTTGTAATTCTGGCAGATCTTGAGACTCTGCCAACACCTCCGACGGACTTGGCTATAATACCCATAACCACGGTGGTTGTTAGTAGTAGTCATCATCTATCCTGTGGTTCTGAGGCGGGCAGCAGCCAGGCTGTTGCAGTTGAAGTTACTTCTGTTCAACAGGAGTCCATTCTTGCAGGAAATAAGCCTATTGCTGAATCGAACCAAGGTAAGCCTGCTTTTATTTGATCCTCTTGGTCATTGGCAGACAACTGGAAAAATAACAATTTTACTTTTGTAGAAGAACAAACAGGAGGGGCGACCAGCTCCACTCTAGCTCCTTTGTTTAAAGAACCTGTTATCCAGCCACAAAGGATCGAGCAACCTGCTGCCTCATCTTCAACAGGAGTAGCTGCGACTCCTGGAACTCTGGCCATTAATCAACAAGTTGTCCAGTCATTTACCAGATTTTTCCTCGAGTCTCTGGGACCTCTTGTTCATAAGATGATAGAGAAAGAGGGAGCTGATTTCTTTATGGTTAGGAAGCCAACTTCTCTCTTAATAAGAGCCATAAGGGAGCAAGGAGACGAAGCTCAGGCCACTCTCCTTGAACACATATTGAATGAATTAGAAGTCTCCGTAAAGAACTATAAGGAGCTCAAGAAGAAGGAAATAGAGTCCCTAGTGCAGGCTGAGTTTGAGCGAATGGCTCAAGCAGCTGATATAGAAAGGGTGAACCTTCAAAATCTTTTGGAGGCTCATTCCGCAAAATCAGCTGAATACAACTCCAAGATAGAATCAGTTACTTTAATGGCTGAAAGCAAAGGACAGAAACTTGCTGAACTGAAAGCAGAGATTACTCCCCTCCAGCAAGAATTTGAAGAGGAAACTGCTAATCACCAACTTATGATTGAACAATTCAATGCCTTAATTCAGGAAAGGGAAGAGTATGAGGCAACCCATAGTGCAGAGATTACCCGCCGGACAATAGACATGCCGGTTTTTAATGAAGAAACAGGAATGGAAGAGGCTAGAAGAAAGGTGACATCTACTCAAGAAGAAGAGCTGCAGACACTGAAGCAGCAAATTGACAATCTGATCATTCCTCCTTCTTAATTGTATCTTTGGTTTTGTTGCCGTAGATGCGTTTTTTGTAATGTCTCGTATTTTGATAAATAAAAGACATTTTGTTGTAACTCCATTATTTACTGCATATCTTATTTAGATATAAATAATAGAGATAGAAAATATATTCAGAGGTACAAGACATGATATATTTCTTGATGATTTTGTAGAAAATAATTATATTCATTATATCTGCACAGAGGTAATATGGACGTGGCAGAATATATTGAATACCATTATTTCAATTGACAACTTAATCGAAAATGACAAGTTGCTGATGTGGATAATGAACGATGATGAATCGTCAATGTATGTGGGATAAATGAACGGGAAGACCGTCAAATGATGGATGATAATGAACGGATGAACCGGCAAGTGGTGATGAAATGAACGGGTGAACCGTCAAGTGATGATGAACGAACGGATGAATGTAATAAATGAACGGACGAACCATCAGGCATTAATGAACGGGCGAACCGTCGGATGAATGTAATAAATGAACGGACGAACCGTCAGGCATTAATGAACGGGTGAACCGTCGGATGAATGTGATAAATGAACGGATGAATGTAATAAATGAACGGACGAACCGTCAGGCATTAATGAACGGGCGGACCGTCGGATGAATGTAATAAATAATCGGACGAATCGTCAGGCATTAATGAACGGGCGAACCGTCGGATGAATGTGATAAATGAACGGATGAACCGTCAGGCATTAGTGAACGGGCGAACCGTCGGATGAATGTGATAAATGAACGGATGAACTGTCAGGCATTAATGAACGGGCGAACCGTCAGATGAATGTGTTGCTTCGTTAGTTGAGGAATTTCTGCCTATAAATATAGCAGAAATCTGACAGGAATGAACACTTCCAATTTTCAACATAAAAATGTCATCTGAAGAAGCATCCAAGAAGGCTGAGATCGCCCCGCCGGCTCAGAAGGGCACTGAAGAACGCCCTGCCGATCCAGTTCAACCGAAGGCAGCAGAAGCAGGCGAAGGTTCGTCTCCACCCCAGCCGCCACGAGACATTTTGGATTTCCTGCTCGAACCAGGAAGGACTGAAGAAGAAGAAGCCATGAGGATGGCCGCTTGTAAGTTCCTCGTGGGTTCCAGCAAGGAGGTTCTCGGCTCTTTTGCTGATCGTGTTTTCTAGAAGGACGGCAGTGGCCCGCGTCCCAATGTAGAGAAAGATGATAGTGATCTTTAATATCATGTACTCTCATATAATGAAATAAAATTTGAATTTTATTTATGAACTTGATTCTGTCTGATAATTTACAAGCATTTACATTTATACATAATACTTTTTAAGGAACTTGCCATTGATAGGCATCATAGCAACTCGACCATCAAGCTCTGAAAGTTGATAAGCTCTATTTGAGAAGACTTTGCTTACGACGTATGGACCTTCCCATTTTGCATCGAATTTCCCTTTGCTCATATGAGTCATAGTCATAGGACGTCTGACTGTCAGAACAAGTTCTCCTTGCTGAAATATTCTAACTTTAACTTTGCGGTTGAAAGTCTTCGAGATGCGGGCTTGGTATAACTCAATATGTTGTTGAGCCATTAATCGCTTCTCATCAAGTGCTTCTAACTCTTGAAGTCGAAGAAGATCGTTATTCTCTGTAGTAAGCTCATTAGCAATGGCAATCCTTAAAGAAGGAATTTGCAGCTCTAAAGAAAGAACAGCTTCACAGCCATACACCAAAGAGAAAGGTGTAAAGCCTGTAGGATTGCGGACCGTAGTTCGGTAGGCCCAAAGACATTCGCCGAGTTTTTCACTCCAGTTCCATTTGTTAGTGGATACAAACTTCTTAAGGAGCTTGATGATGGTTTTGTTAAAAGTTTTAGCTAAACCATTAGCGGCAGAATTGTATGCTGTCGAGGCGACATTGTCAATCCGGTGATCATCACAGAATCTGGTGAACTTCTGGCTGATGAATTGAGGTCCATTATCATGGATGATTCTTCGGGGTACACCAAATCTATAGATGACATGGTGTTTAACGAAGTTGATAACGCTACTGGTCTTGACTTCAGCCAGTGGTATAGCTTCAGCCCACTTGGAGAAGTAGTCCGTTATTGCTAATATGAACCGATGTCCTCTAGAAGAAGGAGGATTGATGGGACCTATGACATCCATGCCCCAAGCTTCGAAAGGCCAGAAAGAAGCAGTCGGATGAAGGAATTCCGATGGTTGATGAATGAAGTCTGCATGGATTTGACAAGCACGACATTTTCTTGCATATTCAATGGCATCTAATACCATAGAGGGCCAGTAGTAACCCATGCATCTAATGCGATCCTGTAGTTTAGGACCAGGTTGATGTGCTCCACAGATACCATCGTGAGCTTCACGCAAAACTTGTTTGGCTTCATCACCAGCGAGACAGCGCAGGAGAAGACCGTCATAAGTTCGTCGATAGAGGGTCTTGGTAGTTTGATTGTAATAGAATCGGAGAGATCGTCGACGAACACTTATAGATTCCTTAGGATCTTCAGGGAGTATGTCATGAACCACGAAGTCGATAAAAGGAGTTCTCCAATCTTCATCGATAACATTGACTTCAGTAAAGTTGCTGAATTCAATATTACGATTGTTTTCGATGCAGAACAGTTCTCGGTTGGAGATAACTACCACCTGCTGTCTTTTGATAGGGATGGCTAAGACAGCTGCAAGATTGGCCAAAGCATCTGCTTCGGTATTGCAAGCTCTTCGAACATAGTCGATGAAGAAAGCTTTGAATGATATAGCTATGTTGATTGCTGCTTCGTGATAAGGCACCAGATCTTGATGACGGACTTCATAAGTTCCTCTAACCTGATTAACAACCAGCTTAGAATCACCGTAGACTTCGAGATATTCAACATTCAGTTGTTTGGCTAACTGAAGGCCGATGAGTAGAGCATTGTACTCCGCTACATTGTTGGAGCAAGATTCATCTAGAGAGTAGGCTCTTTGGATAGTTGATCCGTATGGAGAAACGAGAACAACTCCGACTCCTGCTACAATAGCACTATTGGGTCCGATTCTGGATGCACCATCGAAGAATAGACGCCAGGCTGGAAATTCTTCAGAGATCATGTTGACTTCCAATGTCTCGTCTGGAATTTCATCATATAGCTTGGATGTTTCTGGTACAGGATGAGCTGCTAAAAAATCTGCCAGCGCTTGACCTTTGACAGACTTTTGAGGAACATACACCATGTCATATTGAGCTAGCAGGATTGTCCATGTAGCCAGCCGAGAATTAAGTGTGCTGGGCTTCTTCATGAGAACCCAAAGAGGATTAACCCGGGATATGACATGAATAGTTTGCCCAATGATGTAATTCATTGTCTTCTGCACAGCGAACATAAGAGCTAGGCATTCTTTCTCGACCGGACTATAACGGTATTCAGCACCAATCATAGTACGACTGAGATAATAGATGGCCTGTTCATGACCTTCTTTGTTCTTTTGGGCGAGTAAAGCACCCAATGAATGGTCCATAGCACGGACATACATTAAGAATGGAATGCCAGAGATTGGTGGCACCAAAACTGGTGGGTTTATAAGATATCTTTTGATGTCGTCGAATGCTTGTTGACATTCTTCAGTCCAAATGAAAGATACACCCTTCTTTATTAGCTGAGTGAATGGTCTGTAGCGCCCAGACAAGTTCGAAATGAATCGCCTGATGTACGCAAGTCGGCCTTGAAATCCTCGTAGCTCTTTTAGGTTGCGTGGAGGACGCATCTCTTGAATGGCTTTGATCTTCTCGGGATCCACGTGTATACCCTTAGAGGTAATGACGAAGCCGAGAAACTTGCCACTAGAGACACCCAAGAATGACTTAGTAGGATTCATCTTGAGTTGATGTTGACGCATGAGATTGAAGATTGTTCTCAAGTCTTGAATGTGATCTTCTTTTAGACGACTTTTGACGGCGATATCGTCAACATAGCATTCGACTGTTTTGCGAAGATGTTCTCTGAAGATGGTACTCATAGCCCATTGGTAGGTTGCACCAGCGTTCTTGAGACCAAATGGCATCACTGTGTAGCAATAAACTCCCCGAGGAGTGCGGAAAGATGTGTGTTTTTCATCTTCGGGATTCATCTTGATCTGATTGTATTCAGAGAATCCATCCATAAAAGATATTCGCTCGAACCCACAAGTGTTGTCAATCATGACGTCCATAATAGGGAGAGGAAATTCATCTTTCGGACATGCTTCATTATGATCCCGGAAGTCAATGCAGACTCGAACTTTGTCAGTTTTCTTCAAGACTGGAACAACATTGGCTACCCAATCAGGATGTTGTTCTTCTCTAATAAAGCCACAAGCGATAAGCTTCTTGACTTCATCATCAATTGCGTCCATCATTTCAGGTTTAAATCGCCTTTGCTGCTGTTTGACTGGTTTAGCATTGGGAAGAATGTTCAGTTTGTGAGTAGCAATCTTAGGATCTAAATCTGGCATATCCTCGTAACTCCAGGCAAAGACATCAATGTATTCTTTAATAAGAAGAATCAACTCTTGCTTATCTGCTTCTGGAAGATTCTTGCTAATAAAGATAGGACAAGGCGACTCGCTTTCTCCTACATCAATTTGAACTAGTTGATCTTCAGTAGGAGGTTCTCTTTGTTCAAATTGGAGTACCCATTGATTATCCATCTGTTGAGCCCAAGGATCTGTTTCAGAACTTTTTTCAATGTCTTCATCATATCCTTCTGGGAGTTCAGCAGAAACCATATTAGAAGATACGATTATACGATGGACTTCACCGATGCTGGTATCAGAATCCCATGACCTGGAATCAAAAGAATTAGAACGTTCTTCACTATCAGAGTCAGAGACTGCTGGGGATAACATCGGAGGAGAAGCATATCCGAGACCTATTTTGGTTCTACTGTAATACATCTCTGACTTTCCTTGTGGAATAGCGGTACGGAGAGGAGTCTTTCTTCCCTTACCGTAGTTGAGGACACTTTTGAAGTCGTAACCCATCTTTCGGACGATGTCTTTTGATTGTTGACTGTAACGACGGAATTGAAGATGTCCCGTATCGTTAAGTTTGCTATCATCCATATAGCTGAATTGTTTTTCTGGTCCTTTACTAAAAAGTATTGGACTTTCACCTTTCTTTCGAGAAGGGCAAATACGGTAAGAATCGTCTGGGTCTTCAAATGAGACTTCTGTCTGAAGAGATTGTACAACTCCCATGGTAATTGATTGGAAGCTATCTAACATATCCAAATAGCATTTAGTATAATAAATAACATCAGTATACTGGAAAGTAGGTGCTTTTTCATTGATTTGTACATCAGTATTTACAACAGGACCTTTAGCCTTAGCAAGCTTGGTCAGATTAATTACAAGAGGGGGAGAAGAAGAACGTGGGGGAGGCTTGTTACGACGGAGGTCGATAACAAGTGGCTCAGAGGAGGTGAGCTCCCTTTTTTCCTTGTTGCGAGTGAGATCAACAACAAGTGGCTCAGAAGGAGTGAGCTGCTTTTTGTCCTTGTTACGACGTAGGTCGATAACAAGTGGCTCAGAAGAGGTGAGCTCCCTTTGATCTTGATCAGCATCAACTGACTTCTTTTGAACCGGCAAGTGAATAGCCAGTGGTTTAGAAGACTGAGGATGTGAAACTCGCCCTTTGACAGGTATGATAAGAGTGTCTTTGGACATTGCTTCTTGTTCTTCCTCAGTGTCTAAGGCTAACACAATCTTCATGAATTCATCCTTGTACATCCGAGCGTCGTTGCAGTATGCTTCAACGCCTTTGAAGGGATAAAGATCCGCAACTTCCTTATGGACCTATCCCTTATCATCAACATATTTGAAATATTGATGAAGGGTTGATGGAACAATATTATGCTCATGTAAGAATGGTCTCCCCAATAGAGCATTATAAGAACAACCATGATTGTTAATGATATAGAAGGTAACTTTTGTGCAAAGATTGCCTATTTGAAGTTTTAAGCGAATCTTGCCCAAAGGTTCACTCCTTTCCTGATTGAATCCAAGGATGGTGGTGATTGTAGTGGAGAGACTATGCACAGGAATTTTCAGAGCATAGAGCATTGTTTTCGGCATGATACTGAGAGCAGATCCTGGATCTATCAGAATACGATCGACTTGCATCGAATCAACATATCCTGTATAGTAGAGAGGATGATCATGCCTATTGTCCTCCATCAACATGTCATCTTGTGTGAAAGTAATGTTCGAAATCAACTCTAGAATACTATGACAATGTAGACAAGAGACTGGTTCTGTTTCCAGCTTCTTGAGAAAGGCTAAACAAGTCTCAGCTTGCATAAGAGCTTCACTTAAAGTTTCTCGCGTCTCTTTGGAAAGACGCAAGAGCTCAAAGATAGATAGCCTTGCTGGAGTATTAGCTAGTAGAGCCAATATATCGAAGTTGTAAGGCTTCTCAAGCCCTGTAGGGGATGATTTCTTCAAGGGTTTATCAAAGCGGACTTATTGCTTGCCTTTATCAGCAGCCACTGGTTTGGGAGGAATAGGAACCACAACTGGTGAAGATGTAGAAGGAATTTCTTCAATAGCAGCAGGTTGTGCTGGAACAGGTTCAGAAGAAGAGGCAGGATTCTCTTGAGATTCAGAGTAATCTTTCAGATAAGTTTTCCCTGATCTGGTGCCCAATAGAATTTCTTCATCAACTATGGGGTCAAAAGACACCATGTTGCAGATCTCTGTCTTGTTTTTGGAGCGACCTTTCTTCTTAGAAGAAGAAGAATCCTCGAACTCTGAAGTAAGGTCGGGATGGATCCACATAACCTCGCCATTGTCAAGAGACAAAGGAACGAGACCTTCGTTTGGTGGAGAAGGAAGATTTTCAATCTCGAGAGTAGCCTTCGGAATAGGAATGACACCATGCTGTATCATCTGCGGGGGAAAGTTACCAAACTGGACTGAAACCATGTTGGCAGTGACAGTCTTCTCATCTTGCTGCAGAGTAACAACTCCAGCATTGACAAGCTCTTGAATCTTACCTTTGAGCACATAACATGCTCGAGTAGGATGTCCAATAAATCGGTGGTAGACACAATACTTAGGATGATCGGTCTTATCGACTTCATCAGGTTTCTTTGGATCTGGAAGTTGGATCTTGTTGATTTTGAGTAAACACTCAAAGATGCTTGCTGTGTCATTTTCATCAAACGAATACTCTACCTTAGGGCGAGGTTCCCTCGGTTGAGGTACAGCAGGAGTAGAAGTAGATGTAGGCGGAGCTACGTTGACAGCCAAGGATTCTTTGCTTTTCAGGTTAATGTTCAGAGTTTCCTTATTCTTGCGGTTGTTTTGACGATTACCGCCACCTGATGATTGATGTTCGTCCCGATCTGGGTTAGACATCTGTACCCCCAGCTGTTTGAATTTCTCAGCACTCACTTTAGCTGCTTTGGCGTTGACGATAAAGGATGGCCAGTCTTGGAACTGAGTTGAGCCTGTCCACATACTGATGATAGGCAAGAGATTTGCCTTGCAAGTGTCTATGGTAACAGCAGCAAGAGTCCCTGGAGGCATCTTCAAGGCTTCTCGACGGAACCGTTCGATGAAACTCTCAGCAGTTTTATTATGTTTCTGTTTGATTGTATTGAGGGCAGACATAGTCATGTCATTGAATCCCTCATAGAATCTTTCCAGAAAGATCTGCTTAAGTCCTGAGAAAGAAGTAATACAACCATCGGGCAAACTTCTGTACCAGTCGTATGCTACGTCGGCTAAACAACCGACGAACACTCTGGTAAGAAGAGCATCATTTGGTTGGAGTTGAACAGTCATTACCTCGAATTGATTGATGAACTGGCTTGGTGAGGTACTGCCGTCGAAAAGAGAGATTGTTGGAATCTTGTATTTAGGAGGAAATGGAACTTCCTTCCATTCAACTGGGTAAGGCTATTTGATCCCCAACCTTTGCAAGTTGTCCTTCTCATTGAAAGCTTCGAACTGAGTTCGTAAGAGTTTTACAGCTTCATTGGCGTCTTCGGATGATAAAAAAGGAGCAGGTTGGATCAGAGTGGTAGGAGGAGGAACAACATTATAGGCACTACCCCCAGCTCCAGACTGACTAGGTGTAGTTTGAACTTGTACTTGTATAGGAGGCATTTGAGGAGATACTACCCCCAGCCCAGTGTTGACAGGCACCGATGAAGGTATGATTTCAGGATTCACAGCTGGTACAGTCGGTAGTGTGGCATGTTGTGCCATAATGATAGAATGCATACTGGCGACCATTTCAGCCATGGTCTTCAGTTTATCTTCAAGTGCAACACTTCATTGTTCTTGATTTACAGAAGTGGAAGCATCTGGATCTTCATTGATAACATAAGCCGTCACTTCTCTTGGTACAGTAGAAGACACTGTACGTTCAGAACTTTCGCTATATGCATCATAGTCTGAGAAAGAGTCGTCTCCTGACTGAGAAGTGGGAAGATAACCCGAAGGATCTTGAAGAAGATTCCTCTCTCGGCTTCGGGAACGGGTATGTTAAAATACTCCTTCAGAGGATTCTTGGAGTAAATCTAGATACCGTTGGCTTGGTTTGCGAGGTTTGCCGTGCTTAGAGCACCTTCTACCCCAAGTGTCTCAAGAAGTCATGTTAATAGAAGCATATAGGACTTCATCTTCATCCTCTGACATTGGTTCAGTTTTAGCAAAAGTCAAACGATCGAAGACAGATCGCTTTCTTGTTTGACAACAACATTGGATGATGACTTTATGATTGCAATGATGATCAGATGATTGAACTGAAGGAGTTGAGGCACTATCCCGTTTTTGCTTGAGATGTTCTCGGAGATCAAAAACCATGCCAGGATGAGGAAAGGTTCGAGGAATATGTTCTTTAACAACATTCGGAACATGGTTCTGATTCTTCAAATGTTTTGTCCTCTGTGTGTACAAGGAAGTGCTCACCTCATTGGCATAGGTATCAGGATTTTTGTTCCTGGAGGTTTGTCTTTGAGGCTTGACCTTCGGCATAGGTTGCTTACGTTTTGCCGAAGTTGGCCTGTTAAGATATGTTCTTAGGTCTACAAATTCACCCCCAGGGGTTTCTATTTGAGACACCAACAGTTTTCCCTGTTTAGAACGGGATATTTTGAAAGTTGGAAGGTCTTGGAATTCTGCTAATGGGGTAGGCAGAATACCTCTTTGATCAGTACAAGTTCCCTTGTCATGAAGGAAAGAAGAATCCTTGTTTGTAGGAGTTCTTGTACTGACAGGTGCCGAAACACGTTCAATTTGATCTTCTTCGGCAAAGACCGAGGAAGACTGAGAAAAGACCAAAGGGCATTTTCCTTTATTTTGAGAAGAAGGGTTAGCTAAAGAGCGTTTCCCTCTATTGTCTTCCAAGTCATGAGACAAGGAAGTCTGAGAAAAGACCAACAGGCCTTTTCCTTTGTTTTGAGGAGGAAAAGGAATAGCCAAAGGACTACCCCCAGTAGATTGTGCTGGAACAGCAGAGTGTTTAAGAGGAGGAACAGAGGTCTTCCCTTTGTTATGAGAAGAGGAGAGTTTAGCCAAAGGGCTGTTACTCTTGGATTGCGCATGCTTAGTTTGCGCATGGGTGGATGGCACACTGGCCACTTGTGCATTAGAAGCTTTGGCAGAAAGTGCACTGGTTCTGACCACAGAAGCTGTGGTTTGCGCCTCAGGAGTCCTTGCTTTAGAGTGCTTGGGATGTACTTTGGTTGTTGAAGTGTTGGTTTGCGCAGGAAAAGTTACTGCCAACTGCGCCATGGCCATAGGAGTCTTAAATTTTGACAAGGCAGCATATGAAGTAGCTTGTGCAACAGTTGCAACAGATTGCACAGCAGTGTCTGAAACAGTTTGTAAAGCAGTTGTTAAGACAGACTGTGCAAGAGTTGGCACAGCAGATTGTGCAACAGTCTGGCTAGCAGATTATGCAACAGTTGGCACAGCAGATTGTGCAGCAGTCTGGCTAGCAGATTGTGCAACAGAGTGTGCAGCATCCTTGGTGGCAAAACTGCCAGATTGTGCAGCAGTCTTGGAGACCCATACTGAGCGCACTTTGCTCTTGGCAGAAGTGGCTGAAGTACGGGGAGAGGTCTTGGAGTTGAGCATCGCCTCGTAGGCTGTCTGGTTGACTTTAACAACCAGCGTCTTCTGTGTCTTCCCGATAGACGCTACGTCACATTGAGTTGCTACTTCCTCGTCGGAGGAGAAAGTTGTCCCCAGCAAAGTCGCCATTTTGTTTGCAAAAACAAAAGTATAAAACTTTATTGATACAAACTGTGTAATAAAGATTACAAGAATTCTGGGAATATTACAACTATAGGAATCCAATCTAGATGACGATTGCTTTATCCCTTGGACGATGTGAACTTTGAAGACGAAGCCTCTGAAGTTGAAAACAACTCTGGAAACTGAAGGCAAAAGCCTCGAAAGTTGAAGGCAAAAACCTTGGAAGAATACAGCAGCACTTGGGCAAGAACTCCTGAACTCTCTGATTTCTGATCTTTGATATCTGATCTCTTGATCCCCTTGAAATGAAGACTTGAAACTATATTTATAGAGTTCTGAAAATAACTAACTTTTAGTTATCCTGGACTGCGCAGGATGGTTTGTACAGCAATAGACTACGCAGCAATGGACTGCGCAAGCAGTTACTGGATCGTGGGCCAACTATCTTGGACACATGGCATCATTTGATTGAAATGCGCATGATCGTGCATAGGCAGTTGCCACGTAATGAGCAATTGATGGCTTGAATGCCACGTGTACTTTGTCAATTATGTTGATAGAATGCACAACCTAAACAGCACAGACTTTGGTTTGCGCAGGATTAGACTGTGCAGACTTTGGTTTGCGCAGGATTAGACTGCGCAAGAATGGATTGCGCTGCCAACTGTCAGCCGTCCTCGAGCACTGTGCGGCACAATAAACGAACAGTCTTCTCGTTCTTCGTGCTGTCAGTTGTCAGGAAGATTTTATTTGATTTAGGTAATGATGACTTCAGCCACGTCAGCCTGTACAGTTGGAAGCATGCGCAAACCAGTATGCGCATTTGGATTACTGTACAATCTGTTGTATGCGCAATTCATCAAAATGATGTGTATCTTGATTCTTTGACTTTGTTGATTGATGCAACTTGATTTTTTAGGACCTACACCTACCTGTTCTTCAATTGGTATCAGAGCTCTGTTCTCTCAACAAGGACTAACATCCTAGAGCTGATCCATGGCAAACACACGACCTATGTTTTCCAATCATGGTGACGGACAGTTCACTCATAGGCCGCCCCTATTTGATGGAACAAACTACACCTATTGGAAAACAAGGATGAGTTTCTATCTCAAGTCTCTAGACTTCGACCTGTAGACTATTGTCATCGATGATTACAAAAATCCTGTCAGAATAGTTGTCAATGGAGATCTCATCGAGAAACCCAACGACAAATATTCTGACGAGGAAAAGAAACAGACGAGTCTAGATGCAAGAGCTATTAATGCTTTGTTTTGTGGAATAGACGTGAATGAATTTAACAGGGTCTCGACATGCACCACCTCGCACGAAGTATGGAAGCTTCTAGAAATAACGCATGAAGGAACCACTCAAGTCAAGGAATCTAAAATCAGTCGTCTTACTCAAGAATACAAGGCGTTCAAGTGAAGCCTAATGAGACGATCACCCAAATATTTACAAGGTTCCTTGACGTCATCAACCCTCTGTCGTCTCTTAGAAAACAATATACAAATCATGAGAAGATCCGTAAGTTACTTAGGGGGCTACCAAAGATTTGGAACCCTAAGGTAACAGCCATCATAGAAGGCAATGATCTCACCACAATGTCTATGGAAACTTTAATAGAAAAGCTGATGGCGACATCCGAAAAGGTAACTAGCAAAACTCTCGATGACTTTACTTTTGATGAACTTGGCAATGCGTTTAATGATTTACTAAATGACCACAAGAAAGTCATTAGTAAATATAAGCATGCCAAGAAGAAAATCAAAAGCTATGAAATAGAGATTCAAAATCTTTCTTCTTTGCTTGATAATGTTAGAGACACTCCACCCACGGAAGTCACTATAATGAGGTGTCCAAGCTTCAGTTAAGCCTACATAATACCAAAGCACTTATTGAAAAGCAAACACATGAGATCACAGCACTAAACAATGAGCTAGCTGAAGAAAAGAACAAATACAATATCTCTATTGCTAAGATTGATGGTTTAAATGCTAAGTGTAATGAACTGCATGCTGCCTCTAAGAAATTAGAGATTAGATTGGAAAAACAGGTTGCTCAACAGCAAACCCAATCATACAAAACACACACAAAATATAAGACAACTCATAATAGTAAAACACGTCACCCAAATGCAGCATGTAAACATGCTTACATGTACACGTACTCTCATGCAGCACATAAACCACATGCACATAGATATTATTCTCATAACTATTATTCTGCTGATACACATAGTCACTATCCTGCTAACTATCACCATGCTACACATAGACATAACCATCATCCTACTGCTATATATAGTCACTATCCTACTGTTCCACACAACCATCACCATGCTGCATATAGACATCACTATCAACTTGCTCCCAACACAAATAGGCATGCTACTTGCACAAACTGTAGATTACATGGTCATATCTCACCATAGTGTAGAATTAGGAAATTAGTTGATATCAATCTATATGCATGGGTACCGGAGACTAACATTTCAGGACCCACAAGAACTTGGATACCAAAGGTCATATATACTCGTAATGTAGGCGGACCTTCCTCCCTCAACTAAAAGCAAGTGGATTCTCGATAGTGGATGCTCGCGATATATGACAAGAGATGCAAATCTTTTCGCATCAAAATCGATGAAGAGGGAAGGGTATGTATCCTTCGGTAATAATTTAAAGGGCTACATCATAGGTAATCGTACTATTGGTTATCCTCCTTCTCCTGTAGTAAAGGATGTCTGCCTAGTGACCGAGTTAAAGCATAACCTGCTCAGTATAAGTCACCGTGCGGATCACGGATATGATATTAACTTTGGACAAAGTAAATGCTATATTTATGATAGGTCAACGGGAGACATTGCTTTTGAAGGGATAAGGGAAGATAACATCTATATTTTCTATCTATCTTGAAATACTAACAGTACAGGAAGATGCCTCTACGCCCACAAGGATGAAAGACTGTTGTGGCACCAGCTCTTGGTCATGCCAATATGGATACTACATCCAGGCTATCGACAAAGAAGCTAGTAAGAGGTCTGCCCGACATCACATTCAAGAAGGACACGGTATGTACCGAATGTGAACTGAATAAGCAATCAAATCTTCACTTCATTCTATAAACACTGTAAGTACTACTAGAGCCTTGTAATTACTACACATGGACTTATTTGGTCCGAGTAGAGTAGCCAGTCTTGGTGGAAAATTCTATACTTTTGTTATAGTATATAATTTTTCTAGATTCACTTGGGTTTTCTTGCTTTCAAACAAAAGCGATGTGATTTCTATTTTCAAAATTTTTGCTAAAAATTTTCAAAATAAAAAAGGCTACGTGATTACTCGAATCCGAAGTGATCATAGAGGCGAATTCGAAAATTCTGATTTTGAAAAGTTTTGTGATTCAAATGGTTTTGATCATGAGTTTTCTTGTCCTAGAACTCCTCAACAAAATGGTGTTGTGGAGCGGATAAATAGGACTCTTAGCGATTTGGCTAGAGTCATGTTGAATAAATTTTTACTTCCGAAATATTTTTGGGCTGAAGCTGTCAGTACAGCGTGCCATATTTTAAATATGATGCTTATTCGACCTATTTCGAAGAAAACACCCTACGAGCTATGGTTTGGTAGGACTCCAAATGTTTCATATTTTAGAGTGTTTGGTTGTCGCTATTTCATCCTAAACACCAAAGACAACTTAGGCAAATTTGTTGCCAAAGCTGACGATGGTATTTTTCTTGGCTATGATGCCAAGAGCAAGGGATATAGAGTGTTCAACAAACGCTCATTAGTTGTAGAAGAGTCTACTAATGTGACTTTTGATGAGGAAAATAGTACAGCAGCTATTTCCGATGATGATGTTGAGCCATCAACTTCTACACCGATGAATAACACCCCTGAAATCAACTCTCTGGAGGGCTTGCCGAAGAAGTTCGCATTCAAGCCGTCACACCCAAAAAACTTGGCAATAGGTGAGGTATCACGCGGGGTAAGTACTCGATCATCGTTAAGAGATTCCATTGCTAGCACTGCTTTCATTTCGAAAATTGAGCCTAAAACTGTTTTAGAAGCTTTTAATGATGAGTTTTGGATTTTAGCTATGCAAGAAGAACTCAACCAATTCGAGAGAAGCCAGGTCTGGAAACTTGTTCCTAAACCAACTAACCACTCGATTATTGGTACTAAATAGGTTTTTTGTAACAAAGTAAATGAAGATGGTTCAGTCACTCGCAACAAAACTCGTCTAGTAGCTCATGGATACAACCAAGAGGAAGGTATCGACTACGATGAGACGTATGCTCTTGTTGTAAGGTTGGAATCCATTCGGATGCTTTGTGCCTTTGCAAACTTTTAAAATTTTAAACTTTTCCAAATGGATGTTAAAAGTGCTTTTATGAAAGGTTTTATTAAGGAGGAAGTTTTTGTAAAACAACCCCCTGGTTTTGAAAATCACAAATTTCTCGACCATGTTTTCAAACTCAAGAAAGCGCTATATGGCCTCAAACAAGCCCCCAGAGCTTGGTATGAACGCCTAAGCAATTTCTTGGTAGATAACGGTTTTTCAAAAGGGAAGATTAACACCACACTGTTTATCAAAGGTTTTTAAGACACTATTCTTTTAGTACAAATTTATGTTGATGAAATCATATTCGGTTCTACTAATAAAAATCTCTGCCAAGATTTTGCTATGTGTATCAGAACGAATTTGAGATGAGCATGATGGAGGAGCTCACCTACTTCCTTGGATTGCAGGTCAAACAAACTTCTCAAAGAATTTTCATCAGCCAGTCAAAATACACAAAGGATATGCTGAAGAAGTTTGATTTTGACAACGTCAAACCAATCAGCACCCCTCTGGCTAGCACGACCAAGCTGGAACCTGATGAAAGCGGCAAACCTGTTGACCAACGTAAGTATCGAGGTATGATTGGTAGTTTTCTCTATCTAACTGCTAGTTGTTCCAATATCATGTTTAGTGTTTGTCTATGTGCTCGCTATCAAGCCAGTCCTAAGGAATCACACATGTCCGCCATTAAGTGTATCTTTTAATACCTTAAGGGTACTTTATAGTGGGCTTGTAGTATCCCAAATCCACATCCTTTGACCTTATCGGTTATTCGGATGCTGATTTTGCGGGATGCAAAGTCGACCGTAAAAGTACAAGCGGTACGTGTCATTTATTAGACAAAGCTCTAGTCTCATGGTTTAGCAAGAAGCAGAATTTTGTTGTACTATCCATAACAGAAGCTGAATATATTGCAGCTGGTCGTTGTTGTGCACAAATTCTGTGGATGAAGCAAACCCTTGTAGACTACAACCTATCCTTTATGCACATTCCTATATTCTGTGATAACACTAGTGCCATCAACCTTACTAAGAACCCTATACGTCACTTACGTACGAAACACATTGAAATTTGTCACCACTTTTTGTGTGATCATCAACAGAATGGCACTATAAACTTAGAATTTATTGATGATATTGAGCATGTTTTCGATCCCTTCTCAAGAAACAAGTGGGGTATTTCTTTGCAAAATGGTGCTCAATTTCATATGTGGCAATTCCACCAAGATCTTTTCGTTAGTTGGGGAAACATCCACGCCCATGCAGATAAATAATTCATACCAAAAGGGTTATATCCTTTGATAAGTTGTGAAGAGTTTAACCATAGATAATCTCTTAACCATCCCATCAAATAAGTGGAAGATTCATTAAATTGTGAAACGTTACCCTGCCATAATGTGATATGGTTCCAATGCCAATAAAAAGTGACGTTCGTTCATTTTATTCAAAAAAGTCTCCGTTCCAGAACCGTACGTGAGATTTTCATCTAATATGGCTCCTCCCTTCTGTGCATAATACTAAGGGGATAACAGATCTTATGGTAGGTCACAAATTGGGGGAATTCGCGTCTACTCTATCTTTCGCGAGACATGCGAGAAACGATAATAAATCTCGTCGTTAATTTTTAACGAGGATCATAAATATTGGTGGGGGATCCATGACGAATTTTTATTCTTGTTGCTTCCTAATTTTGATATAATCAACATGTTTTTTCGCTTGAATTATTCCATTTTTCAATGTATATGCGTGAGACACAATCTACTAATTTGATCTACTTCAGATATCCTACTATAACTATATCATAATTTCATCTACTAGTATTTTATTTATAAAAATTATTGACATAATTAAGTATAAAAAATAACAAAAAAGAACGATCTATTTTGATTTGAGAAATATATGTCTTTCACATACAACGATAAAAATGAGTAACTCTTTTTGAATGACAGTTCCAAAAAAAACGTTCTTCTATATCAAAAAAACGTATTCGTAGAAATATTTGGAAGAAAATGGGATATTTTGCTGCAGTAAAAGCTTTTTCTTTAGCTAAATCGATTTCCACTGGGAATTCAAAAAGTTTTTTTATGCGAATTTGAAATGAAGAATGAATGTTTTCCCAGCATGAGGGAAGGAACTTGCTAATTTCCTTTTAATTTAATACAACCGAAGTTTCTTCAGAATATTCATTTTTTTATCCAAAAAAGACTCTTATTCTATTTCCATATTCCTTCTAGACCCAAGGACTAAATTCTTACACAAAAATTGAAATAGATCCCTTGATTCGATACCTTGTTATATAACTTATAACTCGTACTTTAGAGAAATATCAGATAGAGTTGACGAATAAAGCAGTTCATTAACAATTCACAGATAATAAATGAAGAAAAGGATCTAATTACTTCGAAAGAATTGAATGAGGAGCCGTATGAGGTGAAAATCTCATGTATGATTCTGTAGAGTGACAGTAAGGGTGACTTATCTGTCAACTTTTCCACTATCACCCCCAGAAAACCAAACTCTGCCTTACGTAAAGTTGCCAGAGTACGATTAACCTCTGGATTTGAAATCACTGCTTATATACCTGGTTTTGGCCATAATTCACAAGAACATTCTGTAGTATTAGTAAGAGGAGGAAGGGTTAAGGATTTACCCGGTGTGAGATATCACATTGTTCGAGGAACCCTAGATGCTGTCGGAGTAAAGGATCGTCAACAAGGGCGTTCTAGTGCGTTGTCGATTCTTATCCAAGACTTGTATCATTTGATGATACCATGTGAATCGGATATGGACCGAACTGTCTTACGACGTTCTGACCCCAGCTCAAACACACGTACCGCTTTAATGGGCGAACAACCCAACCCTTGGAACATACTACAGCCCCAGGCGGCGAAGAGCCGACATCGAGGTGCCAAAACTTTCCATCGATGTGAACTCTTGGGGAAGATCAGCCTGTTATCCCCAGAGTAACTTTTATCCGTTGAGCGATGGCCCTTCCACTCGGCACCATCGGATCACTAAGGCCGACTTTCGTCCCTGCTCGACGGGTCGGTCTTGCTGTCAAGCTCCCTTATGCCTTTGCACTCGAGGGCCAATCTCCGTCCGGCCCGAGGAAACCTTTGCACGCCTCCGTTACCTTTTGGGAGCCCTACGCCCCATAGAAACTGTCTACCTAAGACTGTCCCTTGGCCCGTAGGTCCTGACACAAGGTTAGAATTCTAGCTCTTCCAGAGTGGTATCTCACTGATGGCTCGGACCACGTTAGCGAGGCGTGTAGCGTCGAGAAGAGTAGCGAGGATGATGATAGTGATGATGAGGATTGGAATAGGTCACATAGTGAGTGGTCTTCCTATTATATTAATGAGTACGTTATCCAGGAAATTCTATTCCAGGCTGGAAAGACTCAGTTGGAAAGGTAGGCAATTCACTTCCGGTAAAAAAGAACCCCACTCTGAACTTAATAACTATATAAACTAAAAACGAATAACCAACTTATTGCTTCGTATTGTCAAGATCCCAATAAAAAGTCACTGTATGACTGGCATATAGTTGTAACAACTGAAATAAAAATATTATATAAATATTATATAAAAATATTATATAGTATAATAAAGAACTTCTAACGAACTTCTTTCTTTATTTTTATTTTATGTATTTGTTTGTTTACTAGTAGGAAATAACACTGACAGCCTCTACTCGTGTCCTAGCTCGTCTGAGAGCTAGATTTGCCTCAATTGCTTGTCTCTTGCCCTAAGCTCTACTCAAGTTAGCTTTAGCTATTTTAGGAGCTTGTTGAGCTTCTTGCGGATCAATTTCAGTACTCATCTCCGTATTATTTCCTAAAATGGTGATCTCATTATTACTTATTCTAGCAAAACCGCCCATCAAAGCCACCGTTAACCATTGGTCGTTGAGGCGTATTCTCAAAAGACCTATATCTACAGCTGTAGCCCATTTTATAAAGTATTCGACCTGGTTTAACAACGGATACCCAATATTCGGGGGATCCCTTCCTGAACCCATACGTGTTTCTATAGGTCTTACTGTAATGGGTTTATCGGGAAATATACGTACCCATATTTTTCCACCACGATGTGCATATCGTGTCATTGCTCTTCGTCCTGCTTTTATTTGTCTAGCTGTGATCCAAGCGGGTTCAAGTGCCTAAACTTATGCAGTCTCGTTTCTATAGTAGACCAATTCGTTGACATACCACAAAGCCATTTTTTATTAACATAATGACATCGAGCCCTTATTACAGCTGATGCTACTGAATCTGCTCCTTTATTTTTGGTACCAACTATTAAGAAAATTTTCCCCCACTTGCTGCATCAAAAACTAAATCACAGGCTTCTGATAAAAAATAAGCAGTTCTAGTAAGATTTGTAATATGAATACATTTACGCTTTGCAGAGATGCAAGGGGCCGTTTAGATTGAAAGCCATAGTACTAATAACTAAAGCGGTGAACCAGATACCTACTACAGGCCAAGCAGCCATGAAGAATTGTAGGGAACGAGAATTGTTGAAACTAGCATATTGGAAGATCAATCGGCCAAAATAACCATGAGCAGCTATGATATTATAAGTTTCTTCACTGATCATCAGCTGACAGATTTTTTTGCAAAAGCACTATCCGAAGAGCGATTCAACTTTCTTTGTCGTGAATTAGGAATTTTGGATGAAGCAGTTATTCCTTAAATTAACCTGCGTAAATATCGATTATGTCTCGGTTCTTTATGATGAATTTGCTATGGGTACAAGCTGAAAGGGTCCTTATGACAACAAGGCGTAAAAGCCTAAGCGACACGGTGCACTAGTCTTTGGACTACCGCTAGCTGGGATCCAGCCCCTGCAGCTACCCCATGGCCGTCTCACCATACTGAATTGTGTCATAACTCCTTGTTTATTACATGGTTTACTTTTATTTATAACTTGCTAAATTCAAATTTTTGAACTTCATTTTCGTTCACTCTATTAAGCTTTCTTTTTGAAAATTTTCTACTTTTAAAATTCTAAAACTTCTTTTCCCTCCTTTCTTTTCAACTAAGCATTGATTTCAAACTTATTTCAACCTGGCTTCAGTTCTGGTCCCAAAACACAGAACTCAGGCCGAACTCTGCCTAACACAGAGTTCGGGCCGAATTCTGTCTGTATATTCCAGAACTTCCAGTCGAGCACAGCCGCTCATCATTTTTTCATCCTAGGGTCCATATTTCACCCGACCATTCGAACCCCCTTCTTAAAATTGGGTTCTCCCTCTCTCTTCTCCATTGCCTCCTCCAAAACTTCTCCAAACCCTTCCTCTTCAAATACTAACCCTATCTTTCTCTTCCTTGTGAGAATTTTCTCTTCAAATTCAAGAATAAGATTTCTTGCATCATTCTCTTCCATCCTCCACTAGTTTCTTGAGGTATAATTTCTTTCTATTCTCTATCTTAATTTCATATTTTCTTCAAGGCACCTAGGTTGTTTAATCAAGGAAAGAGGGCTAGAACTGAGGGTGCTTCCTTATCGAACCCACCTCCTCCTCGTGATGATCAACCTATTTACCCTCTTTTAAATCCACCATGACCTTTTGACCCCGACACGTTTGATGGCCACGACCCATTGTCCCTCTCGATGATTGTTCCAGTCCCTGCCTTCCTATCTAAGGCGAGACGGCTTCAGGCAGTTGTCGGATCTCCTGCTGAGTCCGAGCACTCTGATGCTCAGGCTAATGCACCTGCTCTTGGACAGCCTGCACCCGTACCTCCTACTACTCTTGAGTCTATTCAGACCATGCTTCATGATCGTTTCATGTTGGAGGATGATCGCTAGACCCAGCTCGACTATCGTACCACCTTACAGATGAGTGCCATCAACAACTCACTGCATGACATCCGGTACACTGTTTCTCGGCATCCTTCTATGCCACTTCCTATGGAGCAGGGTCCATCTTATGACAGATACCGTATAGACAACCCTTGGGTGTTTGCCATTGATTGTAAAATAACAGAACAATTATCGGAGGACTGAACTTAGACTCACAATACAAACTCGCTTGTACAAAGAAAGCATAGGGACAAAAACCTAGGTACAACAATCTAAGTAGAATTGTTTATTTTAGATTCTGGGGGGTGACGATAGAGGCTCGAAAAAGCGACGGCAGCTCTGCCTTACTCCTTGGACGATCGGGTGCAGCCTTGGCTCTGGAGAAGAAGTACTTGGCGTTGATGAAGAAATGCTCTCTTTGCTCTCTCTGTATGCTCCTCTGTCCTTTCAATCTCTGTATATTCTCTCTCTGATTCTCTCTGGATCTGAGCCGGGGGTCTCTTTCTCTATGTGTGTGTCTTCCCTTACTAGGGAATGGCACCTTGCTATTTATAAGAGTGGAGGGCATCTTTAGGATTTTGCAATGATTGCCCATCCAAAAGTTGGTGGCCTGAGAGTTAGTTTATCGGGGCCGTCCATCTTGCATATAATAGATTTAAGCAATTAATATGATTGCATTAAATCTCTGTGGACAATAAATGCTGATTGCCATGAATATTCGCGACTTGTAATGGCCTGCCACGTGTCTAATTTGCTCGATTTGATTTGATCTGGGCATTTATTGCAACAAATCTGATTAAGATTTGTTAACACCCATAATCCCAGGAAGATAAGACTGCCACGTGTCTCAATCATCTTGGCAGAGCCGCAGATGAGTGGGCCGCATGAGGCTAAATGGCCGCATAAAGATGGGCAGCCGCATGGGGATAAACAGTCGCATGAAGATGGGCAGTCGCATGGGAGTGGGGAGCCGCATGCGGATGGGCGGCCACATAAAGGATGCAGCCGTATGCTGATGGGCGGCCGCATAAAGGATGCAGCCGCATGAAGATGGGCGGCCGCAGCCGCATGCCTCGAGATTAGATAGATTCTGCCAGCTGTGAGAAGATTTTCTCCTCTTCCCTAGGGATGCGCCATTACGTCAGTCATTATTGCCCCTTTTTGTCAGAGCTGTCATTTGTCAGAGTTGTCAACCGTCAGGGCATTAAATACAGCAAAAGACGAAGGAAAGAAGCTGTTGAAGGCCACGTAGCTCCTCTCTAGGCCGTATGGAATTATTTGAGCCGCATAGACTCATGAACCGCATGGATCCCTGAGCCGCATGGGCTCTCTGAATCGTATGGAGATCCTTGGCCGCATGAACCTTTTTTATTCTTTTCCATGCTTCTATAAGACCCCTTTCAAAGTTTTCAATTTACAAAATTGAAATACTTTGAATAAGACGCATGGTTATGTATAAACTCCTATGGCCGCATAAGATGTTCTGGCCGCATGGGTGTCTCAGCCGCATAGCCCCCTCAGCCGCGTGGCCATCTGAGCCGCATGGTCGTTCCAGCCGCATATCCATCTGAGCCGCATGGGCTCCTTGCCACGTCTTCATGCCATATGTGTAAATCTTTTGCATTGATTGCCTTTGATTTGCTGTCAGATTCAAGGCCGCTTTTTGGGGCAGGATCCCAAGAGTTTTGGCCTTTACTTAGTCAGTTCGTCTTGATAACCGAAGAGTCGGTTTTCATGCTGCACATGGATCGAAGCGCCCTCATTTTTGCCTATAAATATGAGCGTATTCAGTCGGAGTGATTTCTTTACTCTCTCTCTCATCTTCAACTTTTGCTGTCCTGAATTTCTGTCTCTGTCTTTCTTCTTCGATCGTCGGACGACCATGGCCCCCAAGCCTTCCAAAGCTGCCGCTGCAAAGGGCAAGAAAGTGGCTTTTTCGTCGGCTACGACACCTAACGTGCACCCCGACGTCCACCCTACTTTTAAGGGTAAGGATTGGATGGAATATTTGAATGCTTCGAACCCTAAAAACTATGGCTCTGTTGCATAATTTATGCACAAGCCTTCATCCTTCGTCTTTTTTGAACTGCCCAAGTTCAACATGATGAAGCCGTATATGTTGCATGAGCCACATGACCTTCTCATATCCGAGCCGCATGGGGCATGCCCTGTGTTTGAGCCGCATGAGAAGGGCTTGAGCTGCAGGAGCACTTCTGGATTTGATCGGCATGAAGTCCCATTGAGCGTGACTGCATGAGCGCTTGATGATCTGGACCGCATAAGCTTATCTGCTGAATAAAACCGCATAAGCTCAACCGAACCACATAGGCTCTATCGTAGCAGTGCCGCATGAAATCAAACTGAATTGGGCTGTATAAGGCTACTTTGAATCGGGCCACATAGGCTCTATCGAAGTAGTGCCGCATGAAACCCAACTGCATTGGGCCGCATAAGGCTACGTCGAACCGAGCCGCATAGGCTCATAGGAACTTTTTTAAGAAACTTTAAGTGGTTTCGTATTAACCATTTGTTAATCCTGTTTCTTTTGTTCTTTCTTCAGTGAATCTGCCCATCAATCCAGCAGGAGAGCTTTTGGTGGGTTCAGTCCAATATGCCATGGGTGTGCAGCTCGACAACTTCGTTCGACGTGTGTCAGATCAGCTTTTCGCCAATGAGCCTTTGGAGAGGGTGACCACCATCAATAACCAGCCTTTCCACTTTCTTTGTACTATGATGAACTCGGGAAGGCTGGAAGGAGAGTATTTGAAACCAGCCTTTCTCTTCGGGGATGCTCTATCGGTAAAGAACCCCCGAGTGCTGGACATTTTTGAGAGCTGGAACTTTACTGTGGACGGAGTGGAGGTCCATATTCCCGAAATGGAACGTGATTTTCACCTCTCGTGGTTCAATATGGTACAGTTGAGCAGGCGGATGGTGGGCCCTAACTTTAACCCAATCGGGGATGTTTGTGGGCAACATCCATTATAATAAGAATATTAGGTCAACATGTGCGAGCAGGGACTCGGTCAGTCGGAGCATGATGGGGCTAATTTTGGGTACCTTCATAAACGTATCTTGTCCCAACTTTACGTTTATACCTTCCTGAATCAGCTTGCTTGTAAGGGGTCTTATCCTGTTGGCAGTTTGTCGCTATTGAACTGGATAAACCCCATCCCTACGTGGGCCAACCTGACCTCATAGATCCTGAGAAAATACGAGGCATTCCTTCGGTAGATTGACCTCTATTATCCCATCCGGGGCACCTGTTACGGGTTACCCATCAACAAGCCGTTGTTTATGGCTCTTTTAGAAATGTATAACCGGAGGACAGGAACTTTCTTCGCGCTCGGAGGGGAGTTGGGACTTGCTCTCCATGAAATGTATGTTATTTCTAAGCTGCCATGGGGGGGCGAGGACTTCGAAGTATATACCCCGACAAACGAGGAATTTGAGGATCTGGATCGACGATTCCCGAGTTTTGTTGTCGTGTACCGGGAACTGCTATGCCACCACAGTATTTGTCACCAAACGGCTATCAAGAAGAACAATAGCTCAGAAGGGAACGCTCCCCATACTACGTCCTGGGTCTAGTATCTTTTCAGATTCAGTCCCTCTGGCCGGGTTTCTTCTCGAGGTCCTCGGACCCAGGAGGAGATAAACAACCTGATGTCGAATGCCAAGAGGTCGAGGTCCACCGGTGACAAGTTTGGGAGTCGCACTGACTCCTTCAGCTATTTCTACCACGGTACCCGGCAAAAGTTTGAGAAAGCGCTCTTGGTCGGATTCTTGATGGTGTGGCTACGGAACTGCGTAGTCTCGGGAGGGGCAGGTTATATTGAAAGGATCAGCCGCCACTTCATCCTTCCGGCCGTGAAGTTGGTCTTCAGAGTCAGGTTGGCCCTTCTTTCGGCCATGGTGTGTAGCGTACACCACGGCCTCCGTGCCTTTTCGTCCAAAGTCATTGCTCGCGAGACGACACTGGACTTTGAACGAGTAGAGCTACCCTACCATTATTTAATGGGGTGGCTACTGATGCATTATCGGTCGCTGATGAGGCCCGGAGCAGAAGATGGCGTTACCGATGATGACGCTTTTCTTTTCCGATACCATCGTCAGCCTTGGGAATATGACACCATGCCAGCCTGTCGGAGGGCGTTGGCGAGAGTAGATGGACACGACTTCTTTATGTCTGTTCCTCAATTTACCGCTAGAGAAGTGAGGGGTGTACATGTTGATGGCATTGAACCTCTCCTCCTCTTATCTGAAAAGATGCTTCTCTGGCTGCATAATATTCGTCCGGCGCACCTGGTATATCGTTACCGCAATAACGTGTACCTGGAGCCCTACTTGCCTAGTAGGTTCTCCCGCCAGTTCGGGTACAGCCAGCTGTTCCTTGATTGTCCCAGTGCTTGCCTCGGCTATGAGGGCAGTGTCCTTGACGGTATCAGGGCGTGGCATTATTATAATGCGGTTCATACCCAGGCTAGCTTCTCGGTCCCCGATGCTAATATGCAAGGGGAGATTTTGTACGTGGCGGCCCTCTATCATGTTGCGGCGACCAAACCTCCCGTGAATTTTGACATGAGTACCAGTTTTATTGTCGGGACTGGCTTGGCAGAGAAGCCCGAAGGGTCCAAGAAGAGAAAGAAAAAGGCGAATATGGTTCCTGTGCCGGACTCGGAGTCCACGACGGCGGGCGAAGAGGATGATGGACAGGATGTCGATGATTCGTCCCATCCCTCGGACGAGGAGGCTGGGGATCAGCCACCTATCGTGTCGGATGATATGGTTGCGGGGCAGCCGCCTGCTGTGCCTGGTCCTTCGGGCAAGCGAAGCAGGCGTATGTCTACTAATGATAGCATATCCTACTCCACGAAGCGAGCTGCGGTAAGACGTCGCAGGCTATTTATTGATGATGCTGGCAGTATTTCTGAGGTGATTTGAATTTCAACTACCTTTTCCTTCTTTTTCTAAACTATGGCCTAATCATTTTCTTTTGCTCTTTGTAGGCGTCAGAGGTGTCGGTTTCTCGGGATCCGACTGCTGAGGTCGATCCGGCCCTGACCACTTTGGTCAATGATATGTGTACCGCTATCATTTCTGTTGGGGTCCTTCCGGAGGCGGCTGAGGAGTCCCACCTTGTTGAGACCTCAACCTACGGGGGCGGGGGCTCTATTGCACCTGTCCCTGAGACAGCTAAATTTCATCGGGGTGATGCTGAACTGGCTGGCTCCCTTTCAGGGGCGGCTGGGGCAGAGAAACCAGTTGAATTCAACTTGGAAGTCGCGGGCGAGGAGACTATGTCAGCTGCGAGCGAGCTGCGGCCTCGCTGCTCCTCCCCTGGTAAGATAAGCCGAATCTTAACTTATGAGGAGGCCTATCTGCTATATCATCACATCCTTCGGGTTACGTCGATTAATGGTTGTTTTTGACGTGCAGGTCCCGCCCCTTTATTGTCGGTGACGGATATTGTCGGGGCAGACTCTACCGGAGGGGATCTGATGGGAGCACGTGTGCCTCCTTCTCTTCCAACCTATATTGGGGGGCCTCCGACTGGGTCGAGTTTGGGGGCCCAGGTGGTGGCACAGCCGGGGCCGGGAACAATGCTTCCTGCGTCCTCCTCTACGAATATGGTTTCGGGGGTTAACCTTTCCGCCTTGCCGAGTATCCAAGCTCTTCGGGCGGCGGAAGCGGAGCTAGCCGCTATTCATGCATCTTTTCGTACAGAATTTGTTTCCTTGGTGGCATGGATGGCAAGTTCCGATGCTACTCCATCGACACTGCCAGCCACACTTCCTTTGACGCCGTCCTCTACAGAAGTTTTAGATGAAGTGTCACAGGATGTGGTTGACAGCTTTCACCGTCACCTGAAGAGAGGGATCGAGGCAACCATAGAGAGGGGGACTCCCTTTGCTATGGCCCGTCAGTGCGCCGGTGGCTAAATCGACATCCTTAGAACACTCCCCGGCGGGGCGGGGTTAGTTGCACTTCTATAGCCAAAACTGCTAGAGGCTGATCGACTTGTGACCCAGTTTCACGTGCTGCCGCAAGCTGATTTGTCTGCGACAAAAGATCAAGAGCGCACTTTCCTCATAACCACGGTGGAGAAGGTGAGGCTTGCTCGGGAATCGATCAAGCCGACCATACTGAAGGACCGTCGTGATCTGTCCCAATTATACGATCAATTGAGTCATAGAAATAAAGATTGTACGGCTCGGGAAGCGACCGCCTCCCGTGGGGTAATCGACACCAGGGAGCAGATCCTCGAACTCCAGAGGAAGTTGGCCTTTCTGGAGTCTGAGCTCGAATCCGCCCGTGCCGAAAAGGGACTTGTTATGCAGGAGGCTGACAGACTTAGTCGAGCTTCTGCTAATTTGGAGCTCGCCCTGAAGAAGATGGAAGATGGATGGCGGGCACATATATATTTTGATGATACGAAACGGTTGTCCTAGGAAGCGGAGCGCCGAGCTAAGCAGCGGCTCGAATGGGAGACCGCCCTGGTGAAGAACCGCCTCTTGGAATTATGTAATGCCGAACCATAGTCGGCCTTTTCTTCTTTTGTTATGCTCTTTTTGAGGGGGACATGGTCCCAGAATATGTAATGCTTTTTTTGGCTTCTAAATAAAAGAGTATACTTTATTCTACTCTTTATCTGTACTGCTTGTTGTGCTTGTGGTGTTATGGTGATGTTTGCCCTGAATGGGGGACTTGTTTGTGGACCTGTTATCCTTGGCTTACCTTAGTTTTAGGTACGGATAACAAGTTTGATTGGGGATACCTAGAACAGTTCCACGGTAAGGTGATCATGGACGCTCCGGGTATCGGGAGAGAGAATGCCATGGAGCAGCTGGGCTCCCGGGACATGATGAGGAATGATGGGCCTGTAATAAGAAACTTAGCAAAGGACATTTGTGGGCCTATTATCCTTGGCGTACCCTGACTTAGGATACGGATAATAGGATGAAAGGGAACCAACATACTTACTCAGAGGTGATGAGGACATGGCAAGTATGGGGGTTTTACCGCGGAGTCTTCCTACTTAGAGGTAATGAGGACATGGCAGGAGTGGACTCAACGGAGGATATTTGTGGACCTATTATCCTTTGCGTACCCTGGCTTAGGATATGGAAAATAGGATGAGAGGGAACCAACATACTTACTCAGAGGTAATGAGGACATGGCAAGTATGAGGGTTTTACCGTGGAGTCTTCCTACTCAGAGGTAATGAGGACATGGTAGGAGTGGACTCAATGGATGATATTTGTGGACCAATTATCCTTGGCGTACCCTGGAGGTTTTTCTTTTTTTTTGGTACAGATAATAAGTCGAGGGAGGACCAACATATTTACTCAGAGGTAATGAGGACATGGCAAATATGAGGGTTTCTTCGATGGAGCCTTCCCACTCAGAGGTAATAAGGACATGGCAGGAGTGGGCTCCATGAAGGGGTACATAGGACGACTCAGAGGTAATGAGGACATGGAAGTTCTATGTAGAGGGGTGATTTATTTTTGGCGGAAGTGAAACGACTCAGATGTAACATCGACGTGGTCGTTTTAGAAATTTTGTGGATCCTTTACCCTTTTTGTGCACTGAGAGTGCGGGCAGCGGAGCATGAGGGAGGAGCTCTTTCAGAAAAATAAGTTCAGAGGTATGATCATACATGACTTACTACCTAAAAGAGTGACCGGAATGTGAGTTCAGAGGCACCTGCGGGTATATAACTTGATAATCTGAGAGAGTTAGAATGTGAGTTCAGCGGTACCAAAGAGTACATGACTCGGCGATCTGGAATATTATGAATGTGAGTTCAGCGGTACTGGAGGGTATATGACTCAATAATCTGGAATTTGGAAGTGTGAGTTCAGCGGCACCAGCGGGTACATAACTCGATGATCTGGAGTGTTGTGGATGTGAGTTCAGCGGCACCAGCGGGTACATAACTCAATAATCTGGAGTTTGGAAATGTGAGTTCAGTGGCACCAGCGAATACATAACTCGATAATCTGGAATTTGGAAATGTGAGTTCAGCGGCACCAGCGGGTACATAACTCGATAATTTGGAGAATGTCGTTTAGACATAATATTTCTTCAGGAACTTGCCGGTGACGGGCAGCATGAGCAAGTCTCCGTTTTGTTTTGCAAGGCGGTAAGCACCGTTGGAGAATACGGCCTCAATAATAAATGGACCTTCCCATTTTGGCTGGAATTTGTCGTCGATTTTGTGAGTCATGACCATCGGCCTCCGAACTGCTAGAACGAGATCGCCCACATGGAATGTTCTGATTTTAACGTTCTTGTTGAAGGCTCCGGAGATGCGTGCTTGGTATAGCTCGATTCGTTGCTGGTCCAAGAGGCGCTTTTCATCTAAGGCCTCCAACTCTTGTAGTCGGCGATGGTAGTTATCGTCCGTCATCAATTGATAAGTGAGAGCGACGCGGAGCGAGAGTATTTGAGTCTCCAATGGGAGAACTGCCTCACTCCCGTACACCAGGGAGAATGGTGTGTTCTCTGTGGCCGTTCGGACTGTGGTATGGTACGCCCATAAGCATTCACCAAGCTTCTCATTCCAGTCGCGCTTATTGGAGGACACAAACTTCTTGAGTAACTTGATGATGGTTTTTTTGAATGCTTCTGCCAATCCATTCGCTGCCAGATTATATGGTGTCGAAGCGACATTCTGAATTCGGTGTTTATCGCGGAAGCGATAGAAGGCGTGGCTTACAAACTGCGGACCATTATCATGGATGATCCTTCGGGGTAGTCCAAAGTGATAGATGACGTGATGCTTGAGGAAGCTGATCACGTTTGAAATTTTAACTTCTGCAAGCGGAACATCTTCTGCCCATTTGGAAAAGTAATCTGTGATTGCGAGTATGAAGCGATGTCCTCGGAAAGAAGATGGGGTGATCGGACCGATGATATCCATTCCCCATGCTTCGTATGGCCAGGACGCTACTGTCGGATGTAGGAATTAGGATGGTTGGTGGATGAAGTCTGCGTGGACTTGGCAAGCTTTGAACTTTCTTGCATAGTCTATCGTATCTGCTACCATCATAGGCCAGTAGTAGCCCATTCGGCAAAGACGGTCTTGCAATTTTAGGCCAGGCTGATGGGCCCCGCAGACACCGTCATGAGCTTCGCGTATGGCTTCCTTGGCTTCTGTATTTGACAGACATCGAAGCAATCGTAGGATCAGTGATATAGCATTTTTGTCTCTGTATCGTAGAAAAATTTGAGAGAACGCCTTTTGATAGAGGTGGCCTCTTTTGGGTTCTCGGGCAGGATGTCGTAAACTACAAAGTCAATGAATGGTTGTCTCCAGTCTGGGACTTCGTCGATCGTCTGAGCGGAATAACTCGCCACGAATTGAACATTATTCTTGGGACAGACCAGTTCATGGCCTATTATATCCACCGATTGATAAGTATGATTTGGCACTGCTAGGGAAGCTACAAGGCCTGCTAAGACATCGGCTTCGATATTTCGGAGTCTGGGAACGTGTTCCATAAAGAACCCCTCGAACGACGAGATGATGTCGATCGCTATTTGGTGATAGGGGATCATGTCTTCATGGCGGACTTCGTATGAACCCCGGATCTGATTGACGATTAACTGTGAATCGTCGTATGCTTCAAGATATTCTACCCCCACTCTCTTGTAAGTTGGAGGCCAATGACCAAAGCGTTGTACTTGGCCACATTGTTAGAGCAGGGTTCAGTGAGGGAGTAAGCGCGATTGATCACCAATCCGGAAGGAGAAACCAGCACCACCCCGACTTCGACGACGATGTTGCCCTTAGGTCCGGTCCTTGAGGCGCCGTCGAAGAACATTCGCCATATATCATCGTGAGAGGTTGTATGCGAGTCGGTGACCTCATCTGGGATTCCTTCATATATCCTGGACGACTCCGAGCCTGGGTGGGCTGCCAAAAAGTCTGCCAGGGCTTGACCTTTAACAGCCTTTTGTGGGATAAAGATCATATGGTAGGGGGACAGTAATATTGCCCATGTAGCTAGGTGAGAGCTGAGTACCCCTGGTTTAGTCATGAGGACCCTGAGAGGGTTGACTCGTGAGATCACATGTATAGTTTGTCCTGTGACATAGTGCCACGTCTTTTGAATGGCGAACACCAGGGCGAGGCATTCCTTCTCCACGACGGTATATCGGTGCTCTGGCCCGATCATCATTCGACTGAGGTAATATATAGCTTGTTCATGGCCTGCATCATTGTTTTATGCTAGCAGAGCGCCGAGGGAATGCTCTGTTACTCGTACATAGAGCAGGAATGGTTTTCCAGCAACCGAGGCCACCAGGACTGGAGGGTTCGATAAAAATTCTTTGATGCTGTCGAAGGCACGCTGACATTCTTCGTTCCATACGAATGAGACGCCCTTCTTCATGAGATGGGTGAATGGCTGACATCGCCCGGAGAGGTTGGAAATGAACCTCCTGATGTAAGCCAGCCTCCCTTGAAGGCCTCTGAGTTCGCGGAGATTTTTCGGAGGACCCATCTCCATAATTGCCTTCGTCTTCTCAGGGTCTACGTGGATACCCTGGGCGGTGTGATCGTCAGGGGTTCTGCCGGTGGAGCAGATTAGGGAGTCGTTGGCAAACTAGCGACCCCCAGTTTGGTATTCGATGCTGGACGAGGAGTTGTTGGCTCGCTAGAAGCCCCAGACCTTACATCGGGGTGACGATTCTTCTTGGGAAGGTGTATCGTCATTGGCTTGTCGGAGGGGTTGAGCTTCTCCATTTGTGGTTGGTCGACTCTAGGCAGCCTGATTATCAGTGGCTCTGTTGTGGGTCTGGGCGCTTGGCCGGACCTTGGCAGCCGGATTATCATTTGCTCTTCTTGTGCCGAGAGGCTGATTGCGTCCTTACGCAGAGTGGCTGTAAGGGGTGCAGACTTGCCAGGTTTGCGAGTTTGGAGGTGGATCGTCAGAGGTTCTCTTGATCCTGTGGCAGTCTCGGTATGAGCTTACACATCTCCTTTACCAAGGTGCCTCTTCGACTTTTCGTATAGACAGGAGTCTGAGTAGTAGGATTCGACCCCTTTGAAGGGATCGATGTCGGTAAATTCTGTCCTTAGGAAGCCGTATTTGTCGACATACTTGAAGCACTAGTGCAGCGTGGAAGGTACGATCATGTAATCATGTATCCAGGGACGTCCCAAGAGGATATTGTAAGAAGTGTCCGTATCTATGACGTAACAGGTTACTTCTGAGTGAAGATCGCCGATTTGGCACTTCAAGCGAATCTTTCTAATCGGGTAGCTCCTGTCCGAATTGAAACTAATAATGGCGGTGCTTGTTGGCGTCAGGCGATGCATAGGAATGCGAAGATGATGCAACAGACCCTTCGGGATGATGCTTATGGAGGAACCAGGATCAATGTGCATCCGATCCACCTTCACGTCGCCGATGTATCCAGTGTAATATAACGGACGATCGTGCAGGTTTGTTTTGATGAGCATATCCTACGGAGTGAAGATAATATTGGACATCGCTCCCGTGCAAGTGCTGTCTTGGAGATCTGCAGGCGGGCTCTCTCCTGTGAGGTTGTCCTGAGCCAGATAGGCGTCGGCGTTCTGGAGTACATCGCTCAAAGCCGCACAAACATCCTTTGAGAGTCTCAGGAGCTCGTATAATGACAATTTGGCTAGTGTGTTGGCCAATTGTGCCAAGATGTCGAATTGTAGGGCCTCTCCAGCCCCTGCGGTGCCTCTTTTCGGAGGGATTTGTCAAAACGAGTCTTCTTCGGCCAAGGCTTGTCGGTCGTCGGAGGCTGAGCAGGTCCCAGAGCGTCAGCAGTAGCTGGCTGATGATCTTTAGCCGAGTTATCAGCCACAGGTTGGGATTGTGCCCCAGACCGGGTAACGACAGCTGTGGCTTCTTCGATATTCACCAAAATTGTACGGCAGGATCTAACTTTTTCGCTCTTCTTCTTACGAATAGAAGGTGGTGTGGATTGAGTCACCTCGAGTACCAGGTCCGGATGGACCCATATGACCTCCCCTCGTGATGTGGTGAGGGGTACTAGACCAACAGTCTCATCCCGGGGAGGTAGAAGATTAGCAATTTCCATTGTTGCCAGAGGGATGGGTACCACACCGTCTTGAGTTTCCGTTGGAGGGAAGCTGCCAAATTGTACTGATACCATATTGGCTGCCACAGTTAGCTCTTCGAAATCGATGGCCAGAGCATTCGAATCGATGAGATGTTGGATGTACCGTTTCAGTTGGTAGCAGTCGTGTGTGGCATGGTAGACATAGCTGTGGTAGTGGCAGTACTTTGGCCTTTCCATTTCTGTCGGCCGAGGTTCCCGTCACGGTGAAAGGAGCTGAATTATGTCTCCTTGTATGAGCATGTCCAAGATGGGCTTGACGTGGCCGTCTTCGAAGGAGTAGGTCATTTGAGGCCATTGTTTGTCTGCCGATTTTGACTCGAGTTTCTGTGCTGTGTCGGCCACCATAGCCTGCTTGCCCTTGTTGTCCCGATTGTTGGTGGAGCTACCCCCATTGTTGTTGTTGGCATTAGGACGCCTGTCCTTGTCCTCTCCCTCTGAGATATGCAATCCCAGTTGGCGAGCCTTCTTCAACCGTTCTTCGGCGCTAGTGGCACTAATGATAAACGTCTTCCAGTCCTTGAATTGATTTTCGCCCATCTAGAGGCTGATTGTTGGAAGCAGTCTCTTTTGGCAAATTTTAATTAAGGAGGAATCCGGATTACCGGACGGCAATTTTATGGCGGTTTGGCGAAACTGCTCGATATAGTTCCTTGTCAGCTCTTTCTCCCTTGAACGACGTCTATGAGGATGGACATTGTGATGTCCTGTCCTACTTCGTAGAATCTCTCCAAGAACATGTGTTTGAAGCTGACGAAGGAGTGGATGCAGTTGTCTGGCAGGTTGCGATACCAGTCGAAGGCGACCCCTTCCAATGCTCCAATGAATAATCGTGTAAGGATGGCATCGTCATGGGACAGATGGTCAGTGGTGACCTCGAAGTAAGTGATGTACCAACTTGCGGAGGTCTTCCCATCATATGGATTGATTGGAATGGTTTATACTTTGGTGGGAAAGGAACATATCTCCACGCAGCGGGATACGATTGTCGTATCCTGAGGTCTTGGCAGTTTTCTCGGGCATAGAACATGGCCCTGAGCTCCTGGACCTCTCTTCTTGCCTCCCTGGCTTCGTCTGCAGCGGTAGGAGCCGGCATTTCAGGAGGAATATTGCCCGGGTTTCGTGCCGCTGAGTTTGAGTCTATATTGACCGCGGGGCCCAAGTTTGTTTGGCCAGGTGTCCCTCATTGTAGAGTAGGGAGGGCTACTTTGATCTCGTCCACGGATTTGACCAAAGAGCGCAGTATGGCCTCCAGAGTATCGATGCATTGGCGATCACTGGGACCATCATGTTCGTCGTTTGTCATGAATGCCGTCCTGACATGAGTAGAAGTGGAAGGGACGGTGGATGACGTACACTCCGAATCATACCCCTGTAATGACAAGTCATCGGGGTATATAGGAATGTCTTCCTCTAGTTCGGACTCAGAAGGAACAGTACCCCCAACTTCTGAGTTTGCCTTGTCTTGGGAATTGTGGACGTCCTCGGGGACGTCGGGAATTGCTCCATCTGATGGGAGAGTTTTTTCCCCCAGATCGTCTCCTTGGAACATCAGATTGTCGTAGAGGTTCGGAGGAGTGCTACCCCTAGTTCCAGCGACCTCCAGTGGTGTGGATGATGAATCTTCTACTGTAGCATATTTCGTCTTTGAACGGGTACCTTAAAAAACTCCGGTAGTGGGCACCCGCTTAGACGACAGTCTCTTAGTCATAGTGGTTAAAATCTTCGGACTGGGAACATTGGTCTTCTTTCCTCTCCCATCGGCGGGGATTTTCTGAGCAGAGTTGCAGAAGACGACGGGAAGTGCCTCATCTTCTGAACATGGTTGTTGCAGTCTTTGGAAGACGGACTGCCGATCTTTATTACAACAGCAGTTGACGATGACTTGGGTGCAGTGACGTCCGGGGGAGGACTCTTTGTACCCTGAGGTACCTTCTCTTTCCTTGCGTTTGTGGAGGATGGCCTCACGCAAGTCAGATGGGTCCGGAGTGACTATGTTTGCTCCCTGGATTTTGGAAGACCTTTGGGAACCTCTCTGTCCGTTTGCCGTCGGGGGCTGGACTCGAGTGGTTCTGTACAACTTCCCATCGGAGGCACGTATATCAGTATGTGGAACGCTCGGATGGTCAGAGATCGGATCAGCGGACCGAGCTTGCCAAGCTCGTGCTGCCCTAGACTTCTTCACTCTAGTGCGTGAAGGCACATTGTAGGAAGAGTCTAAGTGGTGCTGGAGAGAGTCAGACATGTCTTCTCGGGAACGCGAGAGATCAGGACCATAGGATAGGCGATCGAAGACTGAGCCGCGTGGAGCAGGCGGCATGCGGCTAGAATCGATAGTCTTCATGCGGCTGGCAATCGTAGCCGCATGGGCTTTCTTCATGCGGCTGGAAGTCTCAGCCGCATAGGTCTTCTCCATGCGGCTGGTAATCCTGGCCGCATGAGTGTTACGCATTTGGCTGACTGTTTTGGCCGCATGGAGATTATTCATGCGGCTGGCAATCTTGGACGCATGAGTCTTCGTTTTGCGGCTAGTACCTTTGTTCAGTTTCTTCTTGGAGCACATAGAATCACTCTTTGCCCCTGCAAGTCCAGCATCGTAGTGCTTTCCTCTGTCGGACTTGGGGACAGCAGAGTCCTCTGTGGCTTGAAGTGGGGCCGCATGAGAGTCGCATTCGCCGTCTTGGGCAGCAGAGAGTACTCCGTCCAGAGCTTGGGGAGGAGCAAATGACTTTGGCCTCCACTCCCTACGAGCCTTCTTTGTGCGGGTTAGCTTCTGGACCGGGCCAGCGCTTCCTTCAGAGAGCATTTCTGCAAACGCCTGTTGGTCGAAGCGGACGACCATCTTCTGTTGTGTGGAGCCAAGTTTGGCTGTATCCGATTGCGTCACCAACTCCTCAGGCGTGGAGAAGTTTGTCCCCAGCAGAGTCGCCATCGTGTTTGCCATTGATTGTAAAAGAACAGAACAATTATCGGAGGACTGAACTTAGACTCACAATACAAACTCGCTTGTACAAAAAAAGCCTAGAGACGAAAACCTAGGTACAGCAATCTAAGTACAATTGTTTATTTTAGATTCTTGGGGGTGACGATAGAGGCTCGGGAAAGCGACGGTAGCTCTGTCTTACTCCTTGGACGATCGGGTGCAGCCTTGGCTCTGGAGAAGAAGTACTTGGCGTTGATGAAGAAATGCTCTCTTTGCTCTCTCTGTATGCTTCTCTGTCTTTTCGATCTCTGTATATTCTCTCTTTGATTCTCTCTGGATCTGAGCCGGGGGTCTCTCTCTCTATGTGTGTGTCTTCCCTTGCACGGGAATGGCACCTTGCTATTTATAAGAGTGGGAGGCATCATTAGGGTTTTGTAATGATTGCCCATCCAAAAGTCGGCGGCCTGAGAGTTAGTTAATCTGGGCCGTCCATCTTGCATATGATAGATTTAAGCAATTAATGTGATTGTATTAAATCTCTGTGGACAATAAATGCTAATTGCTATGAATATTCGTGACTTGTAATAGCCTGCCACGTGTCTAATTTGCTCGATTTGATTTGATCTGGGCATTTATTGCAACAAATCTGATTAAGATTTGTTAACACCCATAATCCTAGGAAGATAAAACTGCCACGTGTCTTAATCATCTTGGCAGAGCCGTAGATGAGTAGGCCGCATGAGGCTAAATGGCCGCATGAAGATGGACAGCCGCATGGGGATGAACAGCCGCATGAAGATGGGCAGTCACATGGGAGTGGGAAGCCGCATGCTGATGGGCGGCCGCCTAAAGGATGCAGCCGCATGCTGATAGGCGGTCGCATAAAGGATGCAGCCGCATGAAGATGGGCGGCCGCAGCCGTATGCCTCGGGATTAGATGGATTCTGCCAGCTGTGAGAAAAATTTCTCCTCTTCCCTAGGGACGTGCCATTACGTCAGTCATTATTGCCCCTTTATGTCAGAGCTGTCATTTGTCAAAGTTGTCAGCCGTCAGGGCATTAAATGCAGCAAAAGACGAAGGAAAGAAGCTGTTGAAGGCCACGTGGCTCCTCTCTAGGCCGCATGAAATTATTTGAGCTGCATAGCTCTTGAACCGCATGGATCCCTGAGCCGCATGGGCTCTCTGAACCGCTTGGAGATCCTTGGCCGCATGAACCTTTCTTTATTCTTTTTCATGCTTCTACATTGGGTTATGCGCTATGTGGATCCGGATGCAGCTTTCGTGGATTCTTAATATTCAGATGCTGATCTATCTGACGGCGCTGGACCATCTTGCGCTCCATGATGGATGTGGTCCCTTACCTGCTGTTGCTGCTGAGGATCTTATTTTTAGTTTTTCTGCATTATGGGCTTCTATTTTATGTAGTTACTTTTATTGTATTAGTTCACTCTATGTTATGTGACTCTTCAGACTCTCTATGCAGCTTATCATTACTTTGGTGTGCTTGCCAGTTACTTTCATTTACAAATTTTTGTTTGTTTCAGTTTGCTAAATGACAAAAGGGGGAGAATTATTTGATATTCAATATTCATATCATATTATCAATTATCTATGTTTTGGTAGAGATTGTGTTTATCAGGAAACATGAACATTGGCTTAAAGATAAACAATGTTTACGGGGTAGCTATTGCTTCTATGTACAAATTACGGGGGAGCTATTGCTTCTATGCACGACTACTACTTGTGTCTAGGTATGAATATTGAATATACAAATATCATTTTGTCAATTATCAATATGGGAGAGATTGTTGACACAAAATCACTGTCATCCAAATATTGATAAAATTGACAATATAATACTTCTCATAATTTAATATGACACATCAAGACAGAACTCAGTACAAGACGGACGTCGGCTCTCTCCTGCAGCGTACTTAGTTTTTGAGTCTGTATTTTTACATTTATTGAGTCTAGATAAATGTAAACTGAGTAGCACTGAGTGGTTTGGGACTATACTTTATCTCCAAACACAAACCAAAAGCTCCACCAAACCAAACTAGCCCACAAAGCCCATTTGAGCAATTTTGTCCTTTGGAGACAGAGTTCGGGCCGAACTCTGCCTCCACAAAGAGTTCGAACCGAACTCTGTCTCCTAAATTACAGGACCCTAATTTTTAGGGTTTGCTCTATGCTAGTTGTCCAACGGCCAAAAATTTGAATTCTTGACACAAAATTCTGTCCAAATTCTGCCTATCCCAACTAGTATAAATAGGCCTTGAATTCTCTCATTTTTAATCATCCAGTTTTCTCTTCTCTTCTCTATAAAGCCTCATATAAGCCTTAACCTTCTCATCTACTAGCCACAAGCTTCCTAAGACTCAAAGTACTCAGTGCTATTCAGTTAGGAGTTTTTGCAAGAGTCAAGAAAGTTGCTGGAAAAATTCCAAGCATCGCCACAGCGATCTTTGTAAGAAGTTGACATGCTCTTATGAAGAAAAGGCACGGGATGGACCTACTATTTCACAAATAGTGGATTTAATCCTGAGCTAGAGTTCTTAGGCCTGGACTAGTCCTCCACGAGAGAAACTAGGTTAAAAACGACTGTGTTTGCGTATGCTCTCTTAAACTTTCTATTTTCACATTTACTCTGATTATTTACTGTTAGTAAAAAGAGTTTGATTTTTTATTTAGCAATTATCGTTATAAACTCTATTCACCCCCTCTAGAATTGCCTACCTGTTCTTCAATTGGTATCAGAGCTCTGTTCTCTCAACAAGGACTAACATCCTAGAGCTGATCCATGGCAACCACACAACCTATGTTTTTCAATCATGGTGAATGACAGTCCACTCATAGGCCACCCCTATTTGATGGAACAAACTATACCTATTGGAAAACAAGGATGACTTCCTATCTCAAGTCTCTAAACTTCGACCTGTGGACCATTGTCACCGATGATTACAAAAAGCCCATCAGAATAGTTGTCAATGGAGATCTCGTCGAGAAACCCAATGACAAATATTCTGACAAGGAAAAGAAATAGACGAGTCTAGATGCTAGAACTATTAATGCTTTGTTTGGTGCAATAGACAGGAATGAATTTAATAGGGTCTCGACATGCACCACCTCGCAGTAGCAGCAGCTACAACACCCTGTATATATGGTTTTGAGATTCGATTTCTCTGACCCTCTTCGATTAATTTTCGATCTAATGAAGTTAGTTAGCCCATATGACCCTCTCAAAATCCTAACAAGTGAATTTGAATATAGTCGCACAACTAGTCCGAAACATCGGCACAAATTCGAGAAAAAATTGTTTTTGACAATTCAAAAAATAGTTCATGAACCTATTTTTTAAGACTATTTATTGGAACCCTAATAAAAATTATTTAAATCTAATTTAAGTCAGTTGTAGACAACCTAAACATCATCAAAACACTTTTTGTAGTTTCTGATTTGATCGCGTATATGCTGATTAATTCGTTTTCCAAAATCGAGAAAAAACTTGGCAAAACTGTTTTGAAAAACATAATTTTTCCTTCTACGGGATCTGTTTCGACAAAACGGGTGACTTAGTTGTAACTTGTATGCATTGAAAGGTGCATATCGATGTTGCAAACATGTGGGCTTTGACGGAACTCGAATTGGTTGCGTGTGCGTGACAAAATCGAGGCGTATCGGTCTAAGTGCACCGTATCGGTCCCTTTGTAAAAACTCAAATTACTTTGTGCAAGTTTGTCACATTATGATAAAACTTGTGCCAACGGACTTGTATCATTTTTTTGGTCCTGTGAGCCAACATTGGTCCGATTCTGAGAAGGTCGACCAGAACGCTATTTTGGAGGGCCTACGATCTGACTCAACGAACAATTTTGTACATGACTCATCGAAATCCAAGTTTGGACACACCATTGAGTTCGTATCGAAAAAATGGACTTGTAGGTATATAACTTATTGACTTTAGAGTCCATAGGTTCTAGCATATTTTTTGGTACAAAGCGGGTCCAACGACGGCCACTATTTATGGCCTGAAATTATAATTTTGCCCCTGTATCCATAATTGGACTTATGGGCAGTCAAACGTAGATATTTTTCTTATGTCAAACACGTTGGTGATGTCTGTTCAGCATCTAGAGATGTAAAACCCCTAAATTTTTACTATTTTTTTTATTAAATTTGGTACTGATTTAAAATTTTGTATTGTACATCGCGTAGTCGTATTGTACGTCGCGCACGAAATTTTATTTTCGTAATTGCTCGACGAGTGCGAATATGTGCGAGCGTACATATTTTTTTTGAAAAACATTTTTTTCTATTTTTATAGTTCCAATAATATAAATATATAATAATTATTGTATTTGTATTTTGCTTAAAGTTGTGTATTGAGATGACCAAAATCTTATTACTTATTTATTTATTTATTAGTGGTAATTTAGAAAACTATTTTACATTCCTTGCATATGAGGTACATTAAATTAAATTTATATATTTTTTTTCAAAATTATTAAATATTAATATTTTATTATTCGAAAAGATATTTAAAAATATTTATTATTTTCGAAATTATTATTATTGGTATTTTGAAAAATATATTTGGAAGTTATGTGACAATTAAAATTTTGATTTGATTTTATGGATCTATTTAAATAATTAAATTAATATCTATGTTTGAAAGTTGAGTTATCTTATTTGATTTTAAAATAAAAGATGAATTTAAATTAGATTTAAATTGGATTTAATTTGAATTTGGATTTGATTATGGATTTAAATTAATACATGAATTATCTAATTGGGTTTTAAATCTTTTCCTAATCCTATCCAAATGGGAATTCTCACATCCTATAAATAGGCAGGTACTCCTCCATGAACTACTCCAACCATCTACAAAATTTCCACCATCCTCAACAGTGCCGTGCACCGTGTCCGTGTCCCCCTTCCCATCCACTATTCTCTTCTTTTACACATACATTATTTTTATCCCTTGTCCGACAACTCCGAACATCCTTCTCCGTCGTGTCAGACACACCCGACACGACACCACCCTAACCCGCAAAATACATATCCAAATCCTAAAACCTACGACTCTCCGGTCACGTCCTGCCAACCACCACCCACTGTCCCGTCAACCCGACCATCATCTTCACACTCACAACCACCGCCCCTTCGGCCAATAAATCCGGTCAACCCCGTCATTCCGCCCGTCACCACCACGGCCACCAACCCGTAGAACACCAAACACAACCACCGCCACCCAAAAAACCCTACACTGCCACCAGGACCGCTCTTCCCCTCTCCTTCCCGATACCATAAAATGCCAACCGCGGCCATCAATCTGCCCTCACCCCGCGCTAGCCAAGTTACCACCGATCCTCCACGGCAACCGTTCCGGCACAGCCACGCTACCGCCGTCACAATGCTCCGGTCAGAGACCACAACCACCGCCAATTTCGACCGACCCCCCTTCTGTGCCGTCGTACCCCTATTCCCTGGCCACCACCGCCACCGGCGTCCGCAGTGCTACCATCTTATCCACACACACCACCAAGCCACCACCACACCAGAAGAAATGGGAACATCCTTACCTGAACCTTCCGCCATCGCGAGCTCCGCTCCGTCGCTGATGTCGCATTCCACACGACTGCCTCCACGATGCGACGCCGTACGACCTCCACTCGGCCAGATCTTCGTCCGCGCACGACCGCCGTCGACCCCTGGGACCAGCCCTAACCGCCGCCTTGACTTCCGCCTGCGCCAGCCGTCTGTCGACCCGTACCCCTTCCTTCGACGCCCGCCGCCGCGCGACCCTACCGCTGACCGCCGTTCCCTCCGCCGCGCCTTCAGACGAGCCGCGCCACCGGAGCCCCGACGAAACCCCCTCCGGCCTGACCGCACCTAGCCGCCGCAGCGCCCATCGTCGGCCACCCTCCTCCGTTGAGTCTCCACCCAGCCTCTCTTCCCTCTCCCATTCTCGTCTTCTGCCCCCATCTCCTCTCTCCGTCGCCCTCATCTCCTCTCTCCGCCGCCCTCTCTCTCCCGTTCGCCTATCCCTCTTTCTCTCTCTCCCCACACTACTTCCTCCCCTGAGTTCCTTCCTCTCCCCTTCCCTTTTGATTTTTTTTTATTTTCTTTTGCTCCTCGAAAGAGAAAGCAGCAGTAAGCTGCATTTTATTTAATGCTATTATTATTATAAATATTTTAATCACTTAATTAGTATAGAAGAGAGAGCAGCATCATAGTGGTTCTGTTTTTGTTTGTTTTGATGGGTTTTTATTTTGTGTTTTTTTTGTTTTGTCTTCTTCTGTTTAGTGTTTAATCATTATTATTATTATTATTATTATTATTATTATTATTATTATTATTATTATTATTATTGTGTTTTGTTAAATAAATATACAGTAATATTTCTAAATTAATTTGGTCACAAAATATTTTATTAGGCTACTCCTACCTTATATTTTTTTTAATTGGGTTATAAGTCCTAAAATAGTGTTATATTATTTTGTATCAGTTATGGCCTTAGAAGTTTAAAACTTATATGTGATATAAATTATTATTTTTGCCTAACTTGTTTTCCAAGATTTTATTTATACTATTTTGGATAAAACTAAAACCTAGTTTTTAATTATAACTAAATATCAAATATAGTTTCTTTATAATAAAGTACTTTATAAATGTAGTTATTAATATTTTGACTAAGTAAAGTTTTTCATATATATATATTTTATAATTATTATAAATATTTATTTATACTCAATTTCTTCTATTATTGAATCTTGTACCTGGCTAGTCGTACTCATATCTTCTTGTAAATCTCGAACTTTCTCATATGGTTCCTAGTCAAGTTGACCATTCTGGACCCAATGGAACTGTCCATGCCATCCCCCGCAGTCACCTTGCATAGTTGTTGCACCAAAGTTGCAGTACGTGCCACATTGATCATTGCAGTACACCAGGCGTCCTACCAGGCTAGACACCTTGCCATTTGCTGTTTATTTATTTTAGCTCATATTTTATGTATTAGTATTATTTTATTTATGCAAAATAAACTGTGATACATGGCTTAACCTGTTAGAACTTACTGTTCATTTATACTTCCTGCTATGTATTATTTTTCTTACACATTAAACCTAGATTTAAGGGACCACCTTTGTGTGTTGCATTCATGGCCTTGACACGTTATACCACGAAGTTGTGTGTCGCATGTAGAATACGGAAGTACGTGATTGGCTGGCCACCAGTAAGTACAAGTCGTGCGATAGGAATAACCGCTAATAGAGGTTGCATGCTCGTTTGACTTAGCGGTTATAGAGGTTATTGTTGTGGATACAACATAGTAGGCATTGGACGGGGAGGACAATTCCTTAGCGTATGGGCTTCGATACACTTTCCCTTGTGACCCGTACTCTCCGCTAGAGATACGGGGTTGATGACCCATGATTACTGACGGCCACTGGCGTTCTGCGAAACATTATACTCTTACTAATGGGGCCTATGGTGCCCCAAGGGGGGACTATGCCAATCCTATTTAGCCAGGGCCCATGAGTAGGAAGGATTGTTCTTAACTACCTTTCACTTAGAACGGTAGGCTACCCTATCCGTTAGGTACGAGTACTTTTGGTTTGGGTACTTGTATCTGACCGTGGCTTGGAACAATAACTTGTCGCCGATTAGTTTGTCACATCTTGTCCTTGTTTGGTTGTAGGTGTGGCTTACTACTTCGATGAGAAGGTATTGAACCTTGTTGGGGTCCGGATACCATATTGGATTCATAGCATGGAAGGATACGTCACCGTGAATTAGTTTACCATCTCCTGTCCTTGTTTGGTTGGAGGGATGGTACGCTCGTTCAATAGGTGTGTATTGGACCATGTTATAATTCAATTGACTTATTTATTTGAGCAATATTTATTCAGTTTATATGGCATGATATTATGTGTCTTGTTACGTCCCTCTGAGGACCTGGTTATCTCGCCAGGTGTGTGCTATTGTCTTTCGCAGGTGATTTAGCTCTAGCCGTGATCATTGCTATTTCCTCGAGGATGATTGCACTTGGATCGTCTTCGCTTCGCCCGCCAAAAATCATTTCTTTTCTCATGTATTTTTCCTTTACTTGTTGGTAGTAGATTTGTCTCCGTCCAACATATTGTATTAAGATAATTCATTATCATTATACGATATCTTTTATTCATTTATTTGTGTGGATGAGATTAGTTATGGTTCTACTACATTTTACAGCTTACGTATATTTATTATACGGCTGGCATGTCTATGTTCCTAGTCCTACGTATTTTGGAACTGGGGCGTTACAAGAGACATTTGTAAGAGTTTGAATTTTGTGGCTCACTGAGTGATTGGATATTGTTGGTTCTACACGCAACCACCTGACAAGTATACTTTGCCAACTATATATAGTTTATTTTACATGCATACTTTCCTTTATTTTTATTTGTATATGTCTCTATTCTTATTATTTACTTTATGCCTTGTCATGTTTTATTTCCATTTTTCACCATATCACCTGTCCGTCACTTATTTTTTAGTTGTCGTGTCAGTGCCATGTTGTTTACCTTTACCTGTTTTTGCTCTCGATCGTCAGCACGTACCATGCTCCAATCGAGAATTTATATAGAACTTTCTCCCTAGATCCTGTCTGATGTTATTAGTATCTGGCTATTGACCAATATCGATCGTTAGCATGCACCGTATTGCGATAGGGACTGTATATAGATAGTTAGCACGCCCCATGTTGCTAACTATAGGACTGTTAGCACGCTCAGTGCTGCATTTTTACTCGACTTTATCTTGTAGCCATGACTAGTAGCATTACACATACTCTTGTGTCATCACTTGTACGTTTACTCTGTTTTATTTAATTATTCTTCTACTGCATGTTATTTACTGTTATAGAGGCATGTTTATTGTATCTTGCTAGTCCCCTGAGGACCTGGTGATCTCTTCGAGATTAGTTAGAGAGGGGTACTTTCTGGAGGTTTACGGTTCTGGAGTTGAGACAGGTGACGTACCTTCGCAGGAGGACGAGATAGTGCCAGAGGACTTTTCTTGATCCATTTCATCTCTTCATTTAGACTTGCTACCTTATTTACTTTCATTTCAGCATATTTGTAGTTGATGATTACTTTATTTTCATTTACCGTGGTTTTGGGATGTCTTACCCGCACAGTTATTATTTTCTGATAGACATACGTTTTCATCATTACTATTTTATTGGACTTGATTATTTCTTGGATTGTTATTATGTAAGGATGAGATTAGTTGTGTACCTGTGAATTTTATTATATTCTGGATTGTTATCATGATTTACAGCTTAAGAATTTAGCTAATGCGCTTGCTATGAAGTATTGCCCATTGGTGAGGTGTTGTTGGCATGTACCATATCCTGGAGAATAGTTAGGACTTGGAGCAGGCACATGTCAAACCAAACACTCCAGATTCTAAGAACTCCCCTTTATGAAATTTATTCCTAAGTTCTGGTTTCTCAAGTCCTAAAGAAATATGTACACTATGCTTATACCAAAGTAGCCTCGGAGCACAAAAATAGAGGCAGGATCTAAAATATTTTATGAAGGAAACATCAGCATGTTGTGACGTAGGTAGTATAGAACTACATTTAACTTAAAGCAAGTATGAGCACAAGGTAGTATCCAAAAAAAAAGTAGATAACAAGAGCAGAACTATAGTATTAGTGTATCACTCAAATAAATGTGAAGCACCAGTTTAGATCAATATTTGTACCTCAGAAGTACCATGAACTGATGATGATGACTGTTGTGTTATTTTTGGATGGTTAATTTTTATCATTTCTTTGATTGTATCCATTACTTCTTTAAATGTGATTAGATCGGTCTCCATAGCTTCATTTTTATTCTTTAGTTGACAAGGAATTCTCTCTACTTGTCTTTGGAGCACGAATCCTTGTCTTTGAAACACCTCCACCCATGCCACAAACATAACCTTTTCTATCATGTCAGAGTACCTAAACTACATAAATAGCAAGGGGATTATCTTCTACAAGGTTTTAATTTTTTCTACAAGATATAAACAAACTATTTATAAAAAAATCTCACAAACCATTGCAATAAGGTCATTGTCCAAATCATTTTGTCTCATGTATGCGTCATCTTCTACAAGCTTTCTGATTTTTTTTTCTATAAGATATAAAAATGGTGCATATATATATATATATATATATATATAATTAATAAAACTCAAAATCAACAAATTATTGTTACAATTGAAAGAGAGTTATTCTTACAACATAATCGTTCGAGTTGATAGAGGAATTAGTATGCTTGGGCATATGTGTGGTCACGTATAACACGCTTCTATTGACCTCACCAGTAGGACTCTTCTTTTTCTATATCAAAAGAGAAACAAAATATTATATTGCAACAAAATTCAAGAACATAAAAAAGCAAAAAAGAAAATAAAAAAAGAGTATATTAATTAATTACCAGCTTATGTGCTACCCTTGTGCATCTAGTCCTACCGGTTGTATGTAGCACCTTAACATTTTTTTTTTGCTTCCTAACCAACTTCATGACGAATATTGTCTTCAGGATTAGAACAGAAATCAACAAAGTCTTCCTAATCTTCTTTCTTTACAATGTTAATAGGCCTATTTCTTTTTCGCTCAGCAATAGTTGGATACATATCACACCTTTTTCGGAGGTTAGACTTCCAATTTTCCAAGAAGAATTAGTTTTTTGCAACATTTTAGCCATATAAATTTCTGGCACTGCATGTCTATTCTGCAAAGACAATTTTCTTCATATGTTACACATACATAAAGATTTAACAAACTTTTAATTTGCATTTACTCATATTAACTTCTCTCCATATGTCTTATTTCATGCTTTGTGGAACCTTTTTTCGGAATTAATTGCAGTTGGACAATGTGTCTTTGTTATCTTTCCAACAGTACTTGCAAATTTTTTTGATTCAATATCAATAGGTCATCCATATTCGTCAAAAATGATAAATTTTGGGGCACCTAAGAAATTATTCAAATATAGATTCATCCCCATTATCTTCATTCTCACTATAAAAATACATGTCTACTAGATAGGGTTCCATCTCTTGACATAGTGAAACTTAAACAACAAATAGAGATGCTAATTAAGAAATAAAATAAGAATATCAATTTTTAGTTATTGCAAACAATAAAAAAAAGATAAACATACTGCCCTGCTATTTTTATTACTCTTTTTTAAAATGCAAAATTCTTTGCAAATCTTTTTTGTATTTATATTTCCATATTTTCTGTTTTACTTCACTCCATCAACAACCTTGCTGCCCTGCTATTTAAAATCATCCAGAAATATGGACAAATTGACACTGGCAATTTAGGTAAGTTTTATATCCTAGAATATGTTTGCCATTGATTATAAAAGAACAGAACAATTATATCGGAGGACTGGACTTTTACTTCACAATACAAACTCGCTCGTACAAAGAAAACCTAGGGACGAAAACCTAGGTATAGCAATCAAAGTACGATTGTTTATTTTTGATTCTCGGAGGTGACGATAGAGGCTCAGGAAAGCGACGGCCGCTCTGCCTTACTCCATGGACGATCAGACGTACGTAGCCTTGGCTCCGGTGAAAAACTGCTCTCAAGATGGGAAGACTCTTTTGTGCGCGTCTTTGTCTCTCTGTGTGTCCAGCCGGGTGGAGAGGATCTCTTTCGCAAGGGAATGGCACCTTGCTATATTTTTTTAGTTTTTGATCGGGGATCCTTTTTGCAAGGGAATGACACCTTGCTATTTATAGGAGTGGGGTGTCATCATTAGGGTTTGCAATGATTACCCTAAAAAGTCGGCGGCTTGGGGATTTAATTGCCATTTTCCTGGATCCTATTTTGTTGGCAATTAATCTGGACCACTAATCTTGATTACAGCAAATCTGGACAATTAATGCTGATTCTGTCAAATTCGTATGGGCATTTAATGCTGATCGTCATGAATCTTTGGAAGCTCGGATCTCCTGCCACGTGTCACGATTGCAATAAATCTGCTTTGATTCGAGTAATTATGATGATTGCACTAAATTTGGTCGTCGAGATTTGTTGATGACTCTTGATTGATTTAGTGCCACGTAGGAAGCTGATCTTCTGCCACGTGTCAAGACCGCGAGCCAAAGCCGCATGAGGGTAGCTTCTTAGGTTCTGAACCACATGAAGGTGGCAGCCGCATAGGTGTAGCCTCCGACATCTGAGTCGCATGGGGATGGTTTCTAATTGAGCCGCATAGGACTACCCACGTGTCAATGCTGTATGGGCATGGCCTCTCGATATTTGAGCCGCATGGAGATGATTTCCATGATCCGAGCCGCATGAGAACAGCGGCCGCATAGGGTGACTTCTCATAACATGAGCCGCATGACGAGGGTCTTCACGCTCTCAGCCGCATGCAAGCATCAGCCGCATAGGGTGGTGGCAGCCGTATAGGGGGCTTTGTAGTTGGTGGATCGTGCCAGCGGCAAAAAAGATCTTCTTCGTTTCTCGAGGAATACGCCGTCACATCAAAGTTCATCATTTCAGCTTTAATGTCAGAGTTATTACTTTATGTCAGCACATTTAATGGGGGCAGTCACTTTATGGCCAGCTGTAAAGCTGCATAGGGTCACGTGATTCTTGCTGAGCCGCATGAGGCTATTGAAGGGTTTCTAAGCCGCATGAGGCTCTGATAGCTTCCTGAGCCGCATGAGGCTCCTTCTGCTTTAAGCCGCATGGGCTTCTTCTGTTTTGAGCCGCATGGGCTTCTTCTTTTCTTTTCCATGCTTCTACAAGACCCCCTTCAAAGTTTTCAATTTGAAAAATTGGAATACTTTGAATAAGAAGCATGGCTATATGAGCTCCGCTGGCCGTATAGGATATTCTTGGCCGCATGGCTTATCTGGCCGCATGGCTTGTCTGGCCGCATGAACTCTCTAGCCGTATGAACTGCTCTTGCCGCATGGATTGCTTCTGGCCACATGCTGTTCTCTCTGCCATGTAGGCGGCATTAATTGCTCTTGATCTGTTATAATTTGAAGCCGTCTTTAGGGGGGAATCCCAAGAGTCGGTTCATTAAATATTTGGATTTCGTGCTTTGATGAATCTTCTTTATGAGAGAGGGGGCAAATCCGAGGAGTCAGTTTTGCCTGCAGCACACGACCCAAAGCGGTTTATCGGTCCACGTGCCCCCCTATGTCTGCCTATAAATAGGGTGCTGTTAGGACATAGGAACTTCTCTGTCTTCTTTTGTCTTCCTCTTCTTTTGCCCTAAGCTGCTGTTTTTTCTTCTCCGATCATCATCGACAATGGCCTCCAAAGCATCCACAGACGCAGAGAAGGAAAAGGGTGTAGCTCCTTCTTCATCCCCGGTGCCTGAAGTCCACCCTGACGTTCACCCCCCATTGCTGGTTTGGTTTTGGGTAGATCGTATCTTTTGAAACAAAGACGGCTCTGTTGCATGCTTTATGCACAAGCCTTTAATGCGTTCCTCGTTCTCGTTGGCTCTGTTCAATTTATATGAGCCACATGTGCGTCCCATGTCCGAGCCGCATGGGGTATATCCCACGTCCGAGCCGCATGGGAGTTGTCTAGTGGCCGCCCAGACGTTTCACAAACTGGACCGCATGATGACCCTTCGAACAGAGCCGCATGAGTCCCTCTCAAACAGGACCGCATAAGCCCCTTTTTGGACTGTGCCGCATAAGGCCCTGCCCATATTTTAACTTTGTTTCTTTTTATCTTTGATTCTTGCAGCAACCCTGCCGAAAGCTGAGATCATTGTGAAGGAAGAGCTACTGCCCTCTTTCAAATAAGAGTCATCGCTTGTTAAGGAAGAGGTAATACCAAAAATGGAGGAACATAAAGGAGAGCTGGCGCCCATTGTTGTAAAGGAGGAGCCCCAGTCTGACGGCGGTAGTGCTGGGAGTTCTGACCTTCCTATTTCGGACGAGGATTTTGCTCAAGTACATCCTTCATATGCAAAATGGTTGAGGGATTGGTATATGCGCCCCCGCAACTAGGATTCGTGGGCTCTTCATAAATGTCCGTCTTTTGTCTTGATATTTCTGTCTGTCTTTAGTCGCAGTTTGTGTTTTGCTTCTTTTGGACATCAATGCAATCTTTTTCTTTTTGGTCTGAATGAAATGATAGAAAAAATTTCTGGCTTGCTCGTGAGATATAATCATGTGAATGTAACCGATTTTGAATGACCGAAATACATTCGCTCCATCCTTTGCTTGTAGTAGTTGCCCCATTGGGAGACTTTTTGTGGACCTATTATCCTTGGTGTATCCTGGTTCTGGATACGGATAGTAAGTTGGGAGGGAACCAACATACTTACTCAGAGGTAATGAGGACATGGCAAATATGAGGGTTTCTTCGATGGAGCCTTCCCACTCAGAGGTAATGAGGACATGGCAGGAGTGGGCTCCATGAAGGAAATATAGAACAACTCAGAGGTATTGAGGATATGGAGGTTCTATGTGTGGGGCGGTTTATTTTTGATGGAAGGAAAACAACTCAGAGGTAACATCGACGTGGTTGTTTCGAAGAATTTGTGGATCTGTTACCCCTTTTGTGCACTGAGAGTGCGGGTATTGGACCATAAGGAGGGAGCTTTTTTAGGAAGAAAGTTCAGAGGTATAATCATACATGACTTACTACCTAAAAGAAGCGATATAGATTCATCTGTGGTGGCCAGGATGTGAGTTCAACGGTACTTGTGGGTACGTGACTCGACAATCTGGGACCAGAATTTAAGTTCAGCGGTACTTGCGGGTACGTGACTCGACAATCTGGAGATCTGGAGTTGGAATGTGAGTTCAGCGGTAACAGGGGGTACGTAACTCATTGCTTCGAAAGATTTATCTTCGGGATGTGAGTTCAGCGGTACCAGAGGGTACGTAACTCGTTATCTTGGCAATTTGTAAGCAGGATGTGAGTTCAGCGGTATCAGCGGGGCCGTAAGCGAGACATCTCCGCTGTCTCGGGCAACAGAGAGTACTTCTTCGAGGGCACAGGGAGGAACGAAATATTTGGGTCTCCACTCCCTGCGGGCCTTCTTCGTGCGGGCTCGCCGCTGGACCGGGCCAGCGCTTCCGTTGGAGAGCATTTCTTCAAACGCCTATTGGTCGAACCGGACGACCAGCATTTGTTGAGTGAAGCCAAGTTTGGCTGCGTCTAATTGCATCACCAACTCCTCAGCCATGGAGAAATTAGTCCCCAGTAGAGTCGCCATCGTGTTTGGCATTGATTATAAAAGAACAGAACAATTATATCGGACGACTGGACTTTTACTTCACAATACAAACTCGCTCGTACAAAGAAAGCCTAGGGATGAAAACCTAGGTACAACAATCTAAGTACGATTGTTTATTTTTGATTCTAGGGGGTGACGATAGAGGCTCGGGAAAGCGACGACCGCTCTGCCTTACTCCTTGGACGATCAGACGTAGCCTTGGCTTCGGTGAAGAACTGCTCTCAAGATGGAAAGATTCTTCTGTGCGTGCCTTTGTCTCTCTGTGTGTCCAGCCGGGTGGAGAGGATCTCTTTCGCAAGGAAATGGTACCTTGGTATATTTTTTCGGTTTTTGATCGGGGATCATTTTTGCAAGGGAATGGTACCTTGCTATTTATAGGAGTGGGGTGTCATCATTAGGGTTTGCAATGATTACCCTAAAAAGTCGGCAGCTTGGAGATTTAATTGCCATTTTCCTTGATCCTATTTTATTAGCAATTATTCTGGACCACTAATCTTGATTACAGCGAATCTGGACAATTAATGCTGATTGTGTCAAATCCGTATGGGAATTTAATACTGATCGTCATGAATCTTTGGAAGCTCGGATCTCCTGCCACGTGTCACGATTGCAATAAATCTGCTTTGATTCGGGTAATTATGATGATTGCACTAAATCTGGTCGTCGAGATTTGTTGATGACTCTTGATTGATTTAGTACCACGTGGGAAGCTGATCTTCTGCCACGTGTCATGACCACGAGCCAAAGCCGCATGAGGGTAGCTTCTTAGGTTCTGAACCGCATGAAGGTGGCAGCCGCATAGGTGTAGCCTCCGACTTTTGAGCCGCATGGGGATGGTTTCCAATTGAGCCGCATAGGACTAGCCACGTATCAAGGCTGTATGGGCATGACCTCTCGATATTTGAACCGCATGGAGATGATCCCCATGATCCGAGCCGCATGAGAACAGCAGCCGTATGGGGTGACTTCTCATAACATGAGCCGCATGACGAGGGTCTTTACACTCTGAGCCGCATGCGAGCATCAGCGGCATGGGGTGGTGGCAGCCGCATAGGGGGCTTTGTTGTTGGTGGATCGTGCCAGCTGCAGAGGAGATTTTCTCCGTTTCCCGAAGAATACGCCGTTACATCGAAGTTCATCATTTCAGCTTTAATGTCAGAGTTATTACTTTATGTCAGCGCATTTAATGGGGACAGTCACGTTATGGTCAGCTGTAAAGCTGTATAGGGTCACGTGATTCTTGCCTGAGCCGCATGAGGCTATTGAAGGGTTTCTGAGCCGCATGAGGCTCTGATAGATTCCTGAGCCGCATGAGGCTCCTTCTGCTTTAAGCCGCATGGGCTTCTTCTGTTTTGAGCCGCATGGGCTTCTTCTGTTCTTTTCCATGCTTCTACAAGACCCCCTTCAAAGTTTTTAATTTAAAAAATCGGATTACTTTGAATAAGAAGCATGGCTATATGAGCTCCGCTGGACGCAAAGGATGTTCTTGGCCGCATGGCTTGTCTGGCCGCATGGCTTGTCTGGCCGCATGAACTCCCTAGCCGCATGAACTGCTCTTGCCGTATGGATCGCTTCTGGCCGCATGCTGTTCTCTCTGCCATGTAGGCGGCATTAATTGCTCTTGATCCGTTATGATTTGGAGCCGTCTTTAGGTAGAATCCCAAGGGTCGGTTCATTAAATATTTGGATTTCGTGCTTTGACGAATCTTCTTTATGAGAGAGGGGGCGAAATCCGAGGAGTCGGTTTTGCCTGCAGTACACGACCCGAAGCGGTTTATCGGTCCACGTGTCCACCCTATGTCTGCCTATAAATAGGGTACTGTTATGACATAGGAACTTCTCTGTCTTCTTTTGTCTTCCTCTTCTTTTGCCCTAAGCTGCTATTTTTTCTTCTCCGATCATCATCGACAATGGCCCACAAAGCTTCCACAGCCGCGGCGAAGGAAAAGGGTGTAGCTTCTTCGTCAGCCCCGGCGCCTGAAGTCCACCCTGACGTTCACTCCCCCATTGCTGGTAAGGTTTTGGGTAGATCGTATCTTTTGAAACAAAGATGGCTCTGTTGCATGCTTTATACACAAGCCTTTAATGCATTCCTCGTTCTCGTCGGCTCTGTTCAATTTGTATGAGCCACCTGTGCGTCCCATGTACGAGCCGCATGGGGTATATTCCACGTCCGAGCCGCATAGGAGTTGTCTAGTGGCCGCCCAGACGCTTCACAAAATGGACCGCATGATGACCCTTCGAACAAAGCCGCATGAGTCCCTCTCAAACAGGACCGCATAAGCCCCTTTTTGGACTGTGCCGCATAAGGCCCTGCCCGTCTTTTAACTTTGTTTCTTTTTATCTTTGATTCTTACAGCAACCCTGCCGAAGGCTGAGATCATTGTGAAGGAAGAGCTGCTACCCCCTTTCAAACAAGAGTCATCGCTTGTTAAGGAGGAGGTAATACCAAAAATGGAGGAACAAAAAGGAGAGCTGGCGCCCATTGTTGTAAAGGAGGATCCCCAGTCTGACAGCGGTAGTACTGGGAGTTCTGACCTTCCTACTTCGGACGAGGATTTTGCTCAAGTACATCCTTCATATGCAAAATGGTTGAGGGATTGGTATCTGCGCCCCCGAAACTAGGATTCGTGGGCTCTTCACAAATGTCCGTCTTTTGTCTTGATATTTATGTCTGGCTTTAGCCGCAGTTTATGTTTTGCTTCTTTTGGACATCAATGCAATCTTTTTCTTTTTGGTCTGAATGAAATGATAGAGAACTTTTCTGGCTTGCTCGTGAGATGTAATCATGTGAATGTAACCGATTTTGAATGACCGAAATACATTTGCTCCATCCTTTGCTTGTAGTAGTTGCCCCAATATGAGACTTTTTGTGGACCTATTATCCTTGGCGTATCCTGGTTTTGGATATGGATAATAAGTTGGGAGGGAACCAACATACTTACTCAGAGGTAATGAGGACATGGCAAATACGAGGGTTTCTTCGATGGAGCCTTCCCACTCAGAGGTAATGAGGACATGGCAGGAGTGGGCTCCATGAAGGGAATATAGAACAACTCAGAGGTAATGAGGACATGGAGGTTCTATGTGAGGGGCGGTTTGTTTTTGATGGAAGGGAAACAACTCAGAGGTAACATCGACGTGGTTGTTTCGGAGAATTTGTGGATCTGTTACCCTTTTTGTGCACTGAGAGTGCGGGTATTGGACCACAAGGAGGAAGCTTTTTTAGGAAGAAAGTTCAGAGATATAATCATATATGACTTACTACCTAAAAGATGCGATATAGATTCATCTGTGGTAGCCAGGATGTGAGTTCAGCAGTACTTGTGGGTACGTGACTCGACAATCTGGGACCAGAATTTAAGTTCAGCGGTACTTGCGGGTACGTGACTCGACAATCCGGAGATCTGGAGTTGGAATGTGAGTTCAGCGGTAACAGGGGGTACGTAACTCATTGCTTCGGAAGATTTATCTTCGGGGTGTGAATTCAGCGGTACCAGAGGGTACGTAACTCGTTATCTTGGCAATTTGTAGGCAGGATGTGAGTTCAGCGGTACCAGCGGGTACATGACTCATTATCTTGGCAATTTGTAGACGGAATGTGAGTTCAGCGGTACCAGCGGGTACATGACTCGTCATCTTGGCAATTTGTAGGCAGGATGTGAGTTCAGCGGTACCAACGGGTACGTAACTCATCATCCTGGAGGATGTCGTTTCAGATATAATACTTCTTTAGGAACTTGCCGTTTACGGACAACATGAGCAAGTCTCCGTTTTGTTTTGCGAGGCGGTAATATCCATTGGAGAATACAGCATCAATGATGAACGGGCCTTCCCACTTTGACTGGAACTTGCCGGCAGCTTTGTGAGTCATAACCATCGGCCTCCGAACTGCCAGAACGAGGTCGCCCACTTGGAATGTTCTGATTTTAACCTTCTTATTGAAGGTTTCGGAGATACGTGCCTGGTACAGCTCGATTCGTTGTTGAGCTAATAGGCGCTTCTCAACTAGGGCCTCCAACTCTTGTAGCCGACGATGGTGATTGTCATCTGTCCTCAATCTGTATGTGAGAGCAACACGGAGTGAGAGGATTTGAGTCTCCAATGGGAGAATTGCCTCACTTTCGTATACAATAGAGAATGGTGTGTTCCCGGTGGCAGTCCGTACGGTGGTACGGTACGCCCATAAGCATTCACCGAGCTTTTCATTCCAGTCGCGTTTGTTTGATGACACGAACTTCTTGAGAAGCTTGATGATTTTTTTGGTGAATGCTTCAGCCAGACCATTAGCCGTTGGGTTGTATGGTGTTGAAACAATATTTTGGATGCAGTGCTTGTCGCAAAACCGATAGAAGGCGTGGTTTACGAACTGCGGACCATTATCATGGATGATCCTTCGGGACAGTCCAAAGCGATAGATGACGTGATGCTTGAGGAAGCTGATCATGTTTGAAGTCTTTACTTCGGCAAGCGGAACAGCCTTCGCTCATTTGGAGAAGTAATCTGTGATTACGAGTATGAAGCGATGTCCTCGGGACGAAGGCGGAGTGATTGGACCGATGATGTCCATTCCCCATGCTTCGAAGGGCCAGGATGCCACCGTCGGGTGTAGAAACTCGGATGGCTGGTGGATGAAATCTGTGTGGACTTGACAGGCTTTGCATTTTCATGTATAGTCTATTGCGTCTACAACCATTGTGGCCAGCAGTAACCCATTCGACGAAGGCGATCTTGTAGTTTCGGGCCAGCTGATGGGACCCACAGATGCCATCGTGAGCTTCACACACGACTTCTTTGGCTTCTGTATTTGACAGGCATCGAAGCAGTAATCCATCGTATGATCGTCGATATAGCATTTTTGTCTCTGTATTGTAGAAGAATCTGAGGGAACGTCTTCTAATAGAAGTGGCTTCCTTCGTATTTTCTGGTAAAATGTCGTAGACAACGAAGTCAATGAACGGTTGTATCCAGTCTGCTGCTTCGTCGACTATCAGGGCGGAGTTGCTCTCGGCATACTGAACATTATTCCTGGGACAGACCAACTCACGGCCTATGATGTCAACCAGATGATGAGCATGATTCGGAACTGCTAAGGAAGCGGCAAGGCCTGCTAGGGCATCGGCTTCAATGTTTTGGAGCCTGGGAACGTGCTCTATGAAGAACCCCTCCAGGGACGAGATGATGTCAACTGCTATTTGGTGATAGAGGATCATGTCTTCATGACGCACTTCGTACGAGCCCCGGATCTGATTGACGATTAGCTGCGAATCGCCGTATGCTTCAAGGTACTCTACCCCCAGCTCCAATCCAAGTCGGAGGCCAATGACCAAAGCGTTGTACTCGGCCACATTGTTCGAACAGGGCTCCGTGAGGGAGTAAGCCCGATTGATCACCAGCCCGGAGGAAGAAATTAGCACCACTCCGACTCCAGCGACGATGTTGCCCTTGGGCCCAGTTCTGGAAGCGCCGTCGAAGAACATTCGCCATACGATATCATGGAAGGTCACATTTGAATTGGCAACCTCATCTGGCATCTCTTCGTCTATTTTGGTTGACTCCGAACCTGGATGAGCTGCTAAAAAGTCTGCCAGAGCTTGACCTTTAACAGCCTTTTGTGGGACGAAGATCATGTGGTAGGGGGACAGTAATATCGCCCAGGTAGCAAGGCGAGTGCTTAGTGCACCTGGCTTAGTCATGAGGACCCTGAGGGGGTTGACTCTTGATATGACGTAGATGGTTTGTCCTGTGACGTAGTGTCGCATCTTCTGAATGGCAAAAACTAGAGCTAGGCACTCTTTCTCTACGGCAGTGTATCGATGTTCCGGTCCCATCATCATTCGACTGAGGTAATATATAGCCTGTTCGTGGCCTGCATCATTGTTTTGTGCTAGCAGAGCACCGAAAGAATGTTCTATCGCTCGTACATAGAGCAAGAATGGTCTTCCAGCAATTGGGACTACCAGAACTGGAGCGTTCGTCAGATATTCTTTGATGCTATCGAAGGCGCGCTGGCATTCTTCATCCCATACGAATAAAATGCCCTTCTTCATGAGGTGGGTGAATGGCTGACATCGTCCGGAGAGGTTGGAGATAAACCTCCTGATGTAGGCTAGCCTCCCTTGAAGGCCTCAAAGTTTACGGAGATTTCTCGGGGGACCCATCTCCATGATCGCCTTCGTTTTCTCAGGGTCTACGTGGATACCCTGGGAGGTAATGATGAAACGCAAGAACTTCCCACTGGATACACCCAAAAAGGATTTTGTGGGGTTCATTTTCAAATTGTGCGCTCGTATCAGGTCGAACACTGTCCTTAGATCATGCAGATGATCTTCCTTAGAGCGACTTTTGATGGCAATGTCGCCAACGTAGCATTCCACTATTTTGTGTAAGTGGTCTCTAAAGATAATACTCATAGATCTTTGATAGATGGCGCCAGCATTCTTTAAACCGAAAGGCATGACTGTGTAGCAGAATGTGCCAATTGGTCTTCAGAATGATGTATGCTTTTCGTCGTCAGGGAACATCTTGATCTGGTTGTACCCTGAAAAACCATCCATGAATGACATACGCTCAAAGCCGCAGGTGTTATCGATCATGATGTCTGTGATAGGGAGAGGGAACTCATCCTTAGGATACGCCTCATTCAGATTGTGAAAGTCGATGCAGATTAGAATCTTTTCGCTCTTCTTGAGGACTGGAACTATGTTGGCGACCCAGTCAGGATGCTGTTCTTCACGGATAAAGCCGCTGGCTATCAGTTTGTTTACCTCGGCTTCAATAGCATTCATGACGTCAGGACGGAACCGACGTTCCTGTTGCTTGACTGTTTTTGCGTCTGGACGGATGTTGAGTTTGTGAAGTGCAATCTCGGGGTTCAGTCCCGGCATATCTTTGTAGCTCCAGCGAACACGTCGATATATTCTTTGACGAGTTGCAGTAGTGATTCTCGCTCTTCGTCTGTCAGATTTTTGCTGACAAAGATGGGCTTTGGAGAGGACTCATCACCGAGATCGACTTGTTCAACCTAATCCTCGGTGGGAGGATCGCTTTGTTCGAACTGCTTCTTCCACTGCGTATCTAGTTGTTGTGTCCATAGCTCTAGCTTAAGAAGTTCGAGAATGTCTTCATCTTCTTCGTAGGCGTCGGCAAATGCCATATTGACGGACCAAACTTGCCTGAGCATGTCCCCGATGCTGACATCTGAATCGGAAGTGGGTGATCCAGTTGAGTGTGAGTGCCAGTCGCATTCTTCGTCTGAGCTTTCAGGGGTTGTCGCGGGTGTGACATAACCTAGCCCACATCTAGTTTTGTTGTAGTAGTCTCGTGGTTTCCCAGCCGGGACCGACAATTGTAAGGGTAATCGCCGTCCAGTACCGTAGTTCAAGCCTGGTGCAGTTTCCAGATCATACCCTTGTTTTTTCATAAGGTACTTGGATTGGGGACTATACAGATAAAGGGGCAACCTCCCGGTGTCGGGTTCGAGCTCAACTTCTTCTATCTTGAAGAGCTGTGGATCATTCTTTCGACCGAAGATGATTGGGTGATCTTCTTCCTCGATTATGCGATAAGCGTCTTCCACTGGAGTAAGTTGGTTTGCGGTGTAGACATTTGTCACTTGCGTGTGCAGGTGAGCGCCTATACCGTGTTCCATAGCATACATTGTACAAAGCTTATTAAGCTCGAGGTAATTCAAAGATAGCCCTTTATTGATGAAATAAGGTATCTTTTCCAGTAGGATTACATCATCTGCGGATGGAACATCAGTGTAAGCAGCCACATACTTGGCCAGCTCTGACTCTTCTTTAGCCAACCCCTGTATAAATGCAGACTGAGAGGATGACTTGGGCAACTTGATTATCAGGGGCTCCATGGGTGGAGCAGAACGTGGAGTTGTTGGCATACTAGCTACCCCCAGTTTAGTGTTCGGTGCTGGGCAGGGAGTTGTTGGCTGGCTAGCAGTCCCTGGCTTAGTGCTCAGTTGCCGATTCGCTCTGGAAAGACGAATTGTCATCGATTTGACAGAGGGATTGAGCTCCTCTGCTTGTGGCCGGCTAGCTTTAGACAGCCTGATTGTCAGTGGTTCTGTCGTGGGTCTTGGCGCTTGGCCATACCTTGGCAGTCGGATTATCATCTGTTTATCCTGTGCAGAGAGGCTAATTGCGTCCTTACGCAGAGTGGCTGTAAGGGGCACAGTTATGCCAGGCTTACGGGCTTGGAGGTGGATCGTCAGAGGTTCTTCTGATCCGGTTGCTGCCTCAGTTTGAGCTTGAATATCTCCTTCGGCAAGATAATTTTTCGACTTCTCGTACAAGCACGAGTCTGAGTAGTAGGATTCGACCCCTTTGAAGGGATCGATGTCGACAAATTCTGTTCTTACGAAGCCATGCTTGTCGACGTACTTGAAGCACTGGTACAGTGTAGAGGGCACGATTATATAATCGTGTATCCAAGGACGCCCCAGGAGAATATTGTAGGAGGTGTCCGCATCTATTACATAACAGGTCACTTCCTACTTTAGGTCACCGATTTGGCATTTTAGGCGGATCTTCCCGATCGGGTAGCTCCTGCCCGAATTGAAATCACTGATGGCGGTGCTTGTCGGCGTTAGGCGATGCATCGGGATGCACAGATGGTGTAGTAAGCGTTTTGGGATGATGCTTATGGAGGACCCCGGGTCAATATGCATCCGATCGACCTTGATATCACCAATGTACCCAGTATAATACAGAGGGCAATCGTGCAGGTTCGTTTTGATAAGCTTATCCTGCAGAGTGAAGACAATGTTTGGCATTGACCCTGTGCAAGCGCTGTCCTGGAGGTCTGCCGATGAGTCCTCCCCAGTAAGATTGGACTGAGCCAGGTATGCGTCGGCATTCTGGAGTGCTTCGCTTAGTGTGATGCGGACATCCTTGGAGAGTCTCAGGAGTTCGTATAGCGACAATTTGGTCGGTATGTTGGCCAATTGTGCCAGGATGTTAATGTTGTATGGCCTCTCTAGCCCATGAGGCATCTCTTTTCGGAGTGGTTTGTCGAAGCGAGTCTCCTTCGGCCTAGGCTTGTCGGTCGTCGAAGGCTGCGAAGGTCCTGGAATATCAGCAACTGTCGGCTGCAGATCTTCAGCCAAGTTACCCGGTGGAGGTTGGGTTTGAGTGCCAGAGCGGGTAACAAAAGAAGTAGCTTCTTCGACCTCTGTCGAGATCGTGCGACATGATTTGACTTATCCATTCTTCTTCTTGCTGGTGGAGGGAGATACGGACTGAGTCACCTCAGGTACTAAGTCCGGATGGACCCACATGATCTTCCCTCGTGATGTGGTAAGGGGTACTAGACCATCAGCTTGGTCTCGCGGAGGTGAAAGGTTACCGACCTCCATCCTTGCTCGGGGGACAGGTACTACTCCGTCTTGAGTCCTTGTTGGAGGAAAGTTACCGAATTGTACTGACACCATGTTGGCTACTACGGTCACCTCTTCGAAATTAATAGCCAGGGCATTAGAATCGATGAGATGTTGGATGTATCGCTTCAGCTGATAGCAGTCTTGTGTAGCATGGTGAACATAGCGATGGTAATGGCAGTACTTAGGGCTCTCCATATCTGCAGGGCGAGGCTCTCGCCTGAGAGGAGGGAGCTGGATTCGTCCTCCTTGGATGAGCATGTCTAGGATGGGTTTAACATGGCCATCCTCGAAGGAGTAGGTCATCTGAAGCCACTGCTTTTCTGCTGATGTTGATTCGGGCTTTGGGGCTGTGTCGGTCACCATAGCCTGCTTGCCCTTGTTGTCTCGGTTGTTGGAGGAATTACCACCGTTGTTGTTGTTGACGTTAGGGCGTTTGCCCTTATCTTCCTCTTCCGAGATGTACAATCCTAGTTGGCGGGCTTTCTTTACCTTGTCTTCTGCGCTAGTGGCGCTATGATGAACGTCTTCCAATCCTTGAATTGACTTTCACCCATCCAGAGGCTGATCGTGGGAAGCAATCTCTTTTGGCAAATTTTAATTAAGGAGGAATCAGGGTTGCTAGAAGGCAGCTTCATCGCGGTTTGGCGAAACCGCTCGATATAATTTCTTGTTAGCTCCTTTTCTTCCTGAACAACGTCCATGAGAGTGGACATTGCCACGTCTTGTCCTACTTCATAGAATCTTTCTAGGAACATGCGTTTGAAGCCGGTGAAGGAGTGGATGCAATTGTCCGACAAGTTGCGATACCAGTCGAAGGCGACCCCTTCCAAGGCTCCGATGAACAACTTCGTAAGGATGGCGTCGTCGTGGGGCAGATGGTCGGTTGTGAGTTTGAAGTAGGTGATGTACCTGCTCGCAGATGTCTTCCTATCATATGGATTGATGTGGAATGGTTTATATTTTGGTGGAAAGGGAACATCTCTCCACGCAGCCGGATACGGTTGTCGTATCCTGAGGTCTTGGCAGTTTTCTCGGGCATGAAACATGGCCCGGAGCTCCTGGATATCTCTTTTTGCCTCCCTGGCCTCGTCTGCAGCGGTAGGAGCCGATATTTCAGGAGGACTATCGCCCGGGTTTGGTGCAGCTGAATTCGAATCCGTATTGACCGCGGGACCCAAGCTTGTTTTGCCAGGTGTTCTTCCTTGCAGAGTTGGAAGGGCCGCTTTGATCTCAACTACAGACTTGACCAAAGCATGTAGTATGGCCTCCAGAGTGTCGATACGTTGGCGATCAATAGAACCTTCTTGGTTGCTGTCTGTCATGAATACCGTCCTCACATGAGAAGAGATGGAAGGAACGGTAGAGGACGTGCCCTCTGAGTCCTACCCTTGTACGGAGAAGTCGTCCCGGTATGTGGGAATGTTCTCCTCTGGTTCTGATTCAGAAAGAGTGGTACCCCCAGCTTCAGAGCTTGCCTCGTCTTGGGAATTGTGGACGTCCTCGGGGACGTCGGGATCTGCTGCATCTGTTGGGTGAATCATTTCCCCCGGACTATCTTCTTGGAACACCGATTGTTGTGGATATTTGGAGGAATGCTACCCCGGCTCCAGTGTCTCCCAAAGATGTGGAAAATCTTTCAGTGTGGCAGATTTTGTTTTTGAGCGGGTACATTGGTAAACTCCTTCTGCAACGGTGGTAGACAACCATTTAGAAGAAATTTTCTTGGTTACGTCGGTTGAAATTTTCGGACTGGAGACATTTGTTTTCTTCCCTCTTCCGCTGCCAGAAATCTTCAGAGCAGAATTGCAAGAGGCGACGAGAAGTGCCTCGTCTTCTGAGCTTGGGTGTTATAGCCTTTGGAAGACGGCCGCCGGTCTTTTTGTGCTGCTGCCTTGTTGCAGCAACAGTTGACTATAACTTGGGTGCATTGATGTCCTTGACAGGACTCTTTCCACGCCAAGTCTTCGTCTCTTTCCTTGCGCTTGTGAGGAATTACGTTGTACGGGTCATCTGCTTTGTGGGCTGATGAGTGCGTTGGCCTCCTGCCTGCTCCTTGATGTGGGGGTAGCGTGAGTACTCGCCCCCTATCCTTGTTAGGAGATTCTTGATAACTATCCCGTTCGTTGGCCGCCGGGGGCTGGACACGGGTAGTTATATACAACTTCCAATCAGGGGCCCGAGTAATAGTCATCGGGGCGCCCTGGTAGTCAGAAGTCGGGACAGTCGACTGAGCTCGTCGAGCCCGCGCTGCCCAAGACTTCTTCCTTCTAGCACCTGAGAGTTCATAGTAGGAAGAGTCCAAGCTGGTCACAACAGAGTCTGGCATATGCTCCAGAGAGCCTTCGTGGTCTGGACCGCATGAGAGGCGGTCAAAGACTGACTACGAGCCGCATGGGATAGATGGTATGCGACTGGGATCGGTTGCCGTGCAGGCTGTCTGCATGCGGCGGATATGCGTGGCCGCATGACCTTTCTGTATGCGGCTAGGAGTCATAGCCGTACAGGCTGTCGGCATACGGCTATTCTTTGTGGCCGCATGAACTTTCTGTATGCGGCTAGATGTCATGGTCGTGCAGGCTGTCTGCATGCGGCTAACTCTTGTGGCCGTATAAGTTTTCTCCATGCGGTTGACCGTTGCGGCCGCATGAGCTTTTTCCATGCGGCTGGCGCCCTTATGTGGCTCGGGTTGCACAGAGTTCCTCTTTGCCCCTGTAAGTCCAGCATCATAGTATTTTTTTCTGTCGGACTTGGGGACAGCAGAGTCCTCTGTGGTCTGAAGTGGGGTCGTAAGTGAGACTTCTCCGCTGTCTCGGGCAAAAGAGAGTACTTCTTCGAGAGCTTGGAAAGGAGCAAAATTTTTGGGTCTCCACTCCCTGCGGGCCTTCTTTGTGCGGGCTCGCCGCTGGACCGGGCCAGCGCTCCCGTCGGAGAGCATTTCTTTAAACGCCTGTTGGTCGAACCAGGCGACCAGCATTTGTTGAGAGGAGCCATGTTTGGCTGCGTCTGATTGCGTCACCAACTCCTCAACCGTGAAGAAGTTAGTCCCCAGCAGAGTCGCCATCGTGTTTGCCATTGATTATAAAATAACAGAACAATTATATCGGAGGACTGGACTTTTACTTCATAATACAAACTCGCTCGTACAAAGAAAGCCTAGGGACGAAAACCTAGGTACAGCAATCTAAGTACGATTGTTTATTTTCGATTCTGGGGGGTGACGATAGAGGCTCGAGAAAGCAACGGCCGCTTTGCCTTACTTCTTGGACGATTAGACGTAGCCTTGGCTCCGGTGAAGAACTGCTCTCAAGATGGGAAGACTCTTCTGTGCGTGCCTTTGTCTTTCTGTGTGTCCAGCCGGGTGGAGAGGATCTCTTTCGCAAGGGAATGGCACCTTGCTATATTTTTTCGATTTTTGATCGGGGATCCTTTTTGCAAGGGAATGGCACCTTGCTATTTTTAGGAGTGGGGTGTCATCATTAGGGTTTGCAATGATTACCCTAAAAAGTCGGCGGCTTGGGGATTTAATTGCCATCTTCCTTGATCCTACTTTGTTGGCAATTAATCTGGACCACTAATCTTGATTGTAGCGAATCTGGACAAGTAATGTTGATTGTGTCAAATCCGTATGGGCATTTAATGCTGATCGTCATGAATCTTTGGAAGCTCGGATCTCCTGCCACGTGTCGCGATTGCAATATTCGGGTAATTATGATGATTGCACTAAATCTAGTCGTCGAGATTTGTTGATGACTCTTGATTGATTTAGTGCCACGTGGGAAGATGATCTTCTACCACGTGTTATGACCGTGAGCCAAAGCCGCATGAGGGTAGCTTCTTAGGTTCTGAACCGCATGAAGGTGGCAGCCGCATAGGTGTAGCCTCCGACATCTGAGCCGCATGGGGATGGTTTCCAATTGAGCCGCATAAGACTAGCCACGTGTCAAGGCTGTATGGGCATGGCCTCTCGATATTTGAGCCGTATGGAGATGATCCCCATGATCCGAGCCGTATGAGAACAGCGGCCGCATGGGGTGACTTCTCATAACATGAGCCGCATGACGAGGGTCTTCACGCTCTGAGCCGCATGCGAGCATCAGCCGCATGGGGTGGTGGCAGCCGCATAGGGGGCTTTGTAGTTGGTGGATCGTGCCAGCTGCAGAGGAGATTTTCTCCATTTCCCGAGGAATACGCCGTCACATCGAAGTTCATCATTTCAGCTTTAATGTCAGAGTTATTACTTTATGTCATCGCATTTAATGGGGGCAGTCACTTTATGGCCAACTGTAAAGCTGCATAGGGTCACGTGATTCTTGCCTGAGCCGCATGAGGCTATTGAAGGGTTTCTGAGCCGCATGAGGCTCTGATAGATTCTTGAGCCGCATGAGGCTCCTTCTGCTTTAAGCCGCATGGGCTTCTTCTGTTTTGAGCCGCATGGACTTCTTTTGTTCTTTTCCATGCTTCTACAGATTATAGTGGACTGGCATAGTCTTGCCTACAACGTGAACCTTGACGAGACCAAATTTAATACAGCCAAACCTGGAACCTATTTAAAAGATATAATACCTCTTTATAAGACCTTAGCCAAATTGCCTTATCCAATACCTGGCCTCACTCAGGAGTGCAATGGCACAAAATGAGTTGAACAACAGTGGTTCAAGACAATGACCATGTAGTAGTTTCCTCCAGTGAAAGGCCAGGGTCTGGAAGGTAAATTACTTTCAGAGTAAATAGTTCTTTTGGCAACTACAAAGGCTTAGGACTGCATACGAAAATGGTTTGAAGAGTCGGAAAATGCAAACTCTAGTTTAAACAAAGAACATTTACTCCACATCATTGCAACTTAATTCTTTCCACAATGGAAATGTAAAACTAGAACCTCTGCAATAAATCAAATTTTTCATGTTAAACATGGAGGATTTTCTTAGAGTAAAAAATATTTATCACCTGGTATGCTCTTTAACTGTAGCTCTAAGTTCAGAACCACGCAGACTCGGATCCCAAATTTTAACTTGTAAAATTTGGAAAGGAAGTGTCATTTTATAAAACTAACAGATTTCAATTCAGAAAACGCTTTCACACACATTGTATAAATACTGAAACTAACCAGGTTGACAGAACTCCTGATTACACCAAAATAAAGCTGCAGAGTAGAGGATTGTTTATCCAATGAACTTTATTTAACATCAAAAGTCAGATCTTAGTCTTTATAAAATAAGTTGAGGTTAAACAACATAAAGATGCAAGTTACATCAAGCAGATATAAAAAGTATCATAATGGTACCAATACTCAATCTATACTACGAAGCCAATTATATGATACTCAACACCATATGATTCTAAATTCGTAATAAAAATCCTAAGTCACAGTAACCTTGCAGAGAAGCACACAAATGGGTGCTTGCAGAAAGAGTATATGCAGATAAAAGCCTAAGTTACAGTAAACTTGTAAAAAAGCAATCATGCAAGCCAAGTAGTCATATTAAAATCTGCAATGAAGCTCAAGAAGATGTACTTGAAGGAGGTTCTACAACAATTACTAGTAGTAATGGCCATTTTGTAAAATCAACAAAGTGATTTCAGCTCAAGCATTATGTAATTCTGGTGCGAGCATAATACCAAAACTGGAGACTTCTCGAGATGGTTTTCTGTCAGCTCAACTTCCCTTAAACTTATATATATTCAAGTCCTTCCTTGGCAGTTAACACACTGCCTATTGGAGATGAGTTATGCAGAACAGAGATTCCCAGACCTTATATGTGGCTAGATGGCGTGAAACAATTGAATGGATTGGAAGTGAGACATATTAGTCCGAATTATCTTACAGAGTATCATATGGTGTTGAGTATCATATAAGTGTAGCTTTACATTATTGAACAATTTCTAAACAAAAATTCATATTTTTGAAACTTTTCTACTTATACATCAATTTGTCACATAATGGACGATTTTTAACATGAAGACGTGTAGATAAAATGTGTCAAATAGTAAAGTATAGTAAGAAATTTACAAACAAAATCATGATTATTTTAGCATTTCATTGCCAATTCAGTGACCCATGATCTTGGAAAAATCATTTAAAAGTTTTAAGAATGCGATAAACTATGGCGTAGCATCAACTATTATGGCAGAAAATAAAAACACAAATACACCTTTAAGTTACCCAAGGAAGTCAAACCACAAAGAACCGTCTCAAGGGTAACATCCAAGTCCAAATATCCCCGAAGAAAAATATAGCAAGGGGTGATGTATGGCAAAACACATATTTTGAAGATTGAGATGTTAGAACCTAAAGGGGAACAATAAAATTTACTTTTTTCATTGATTGATTGATGGCATTAACTGCCAGATGGACAGTTGTTAAAATAAGAACACATGCATATCATAGGAGTAAAAGAATAGGAATGCCTTAACTGGGCTCTATGGCAAGCAAAATATAAGAGATACAAACATAAGTATAGAGCTAGCTACATCAAAGATATCCAATAGCTAGCAAATAACCACTAAATAATATCTAATAAAGGGAAAACATAAGCAAACATAAAACACTCATCTATAATAAGAAATGTTTTGTGCATAATACTCGAAAGTGAGCATTCAAAGGAAACATGCAGCTAGGAAACAATTTCATATTGATCAAAAATTTAAAAAGAGTTGTTATATATAGTGAGAGATTTCTTCTGAGAGGAAAAACAGAAAAAAAAAATATAACACTGAAGTATAACGTTAGACCAGTAAAATGTTAGGCTTTGGAGATGATGAGTATTATCATGAGTGAAATATGAAACCAGCAGGAAAAAAGAAAGAAAGAAAGAATGGAGAGAAAATTTTAAATACTGTAGGGAGACATATATACTACTAAATATATTTGCCTTCAAGGTTTTGTACGCTAAAAAATGAACTTAAGAGTATAACGTAAAAAATAGTGAACCAACAATTTCATATTCTAGACTGCCTCACACAAGAGAAAGAGTTTCATGTAGCTAACATATAACAAAATGTATTAAAACAGTGAACTCATGAGTATGATCATCAAAATGTATTAAATAATTGATCAATAATCTTCATCGTATTCTAAATTATCAATAAATGCAGATGCTAATAGTAAAGCTTCTCCAGCTGCTTTAGTAAAAACAAATGGATCTTCTAAGCGTCGACTTTGTGACTTAATCATTTAGGAGATTCTAAAACAATATACTAATTATCCCTTGTTTCATCTTTGCAATAAAAGAGTTGAGATGCTTAAGAAACATGAATGAATGGCTCATCTACTTCACTTGTAGTTGTCATGAACCTTTCAAAATTGACAAAACTAAATTTGTTTCTGGATCCACTACACATCCATTTACTTTTCTACACGCACCCAATCACAATCGAAGACTGTTTGGTTGATATCATAGTAATCCAGTTTAAGTATTTGTTTGATAATGCCATAATAAGTAACTTTATCATACTTAAAATTGGAAGAACTAGATTTTGATCTTCAACTAGTTTCAGCTTTCATTGAAACCCCACTATTTTGTGTGGTTGAGTTCAATTTTGAATCAGCTACATAAAAAATAAATCCATTTACCGCATATATGTTACAGCCTCAAAATTTGGACCATTTGCAAGCCTCTTAAAATGAGTCATTTCCTCCTTCTCAAGTTGTCCACTTAACCAAGGAATATAGTTCATGATCTTCTTTGTTTGGTGTCTTACTCTTTGATGTTTTCCACTAGGTCAATTATCCTTTACGTATGTTTGATATTTACTGTGAATACATACGCAGGAAGTCTTTAAATTATACATTGATGTAATAAATATATCATAATCCATACACATAATTGTGTTGAATTGTTACTTACTCCACCCATTTATCATTTTTTTCCGGAGAATGCGACAAAACCAATCTACGTACTTGTTCGTACTGTAAACTAGTCAAACGATAAACCTTGCTAACTGAATTAACGGGATATTGACTTTCTTCATCGATAGATATTCTCCCTCCTCATTTATAACTTTTATGTTTACCATTAGGAATGTACTCCATGCAATATCTTATTGCTTCTTCTAATATATATTGCTCAGCAATAGAGCCCTCTATAAAAGTTTTGTTCTGACCATATCGTTTATATGTTTTACACATGTAACACAAATCATATTTATAAAATAATTCAAGTGAATAAAACATAAACTACTAGATTTTTGGATTTTACCTTTCAAAAGGATACATCCATCTATATCTAACAGGTCTAGAGACTACAGCCTCCTCTGCCATGTGAATCACAACATGTGTCATTGAAACAAAAAAAGATGGCAAAAAATATATTTCAAACACGTATAATGCCTCCACAAGTCGTTGGTGTATGTTAGAAAATTCTGACCGATCAACAACATTGGAGCATAGGACTTTGAAAATTGCAGCACGCAAAGGTTTTTCTTTTTTGTAAGCATGCATCAGAAATACTGGTAGTAACCCTTGCATGAGAATTTGATAATCATATGACTTCAAGCCTTTGAATTGAAATCTTGCAAATCTACCTTATGTTTTCAATTCCCACTGTACCCAATAGGAACTTTATGAGTACAGGTAGGCAACTCTAGAGGGGGGTGAATAGAGTTTATAGCAAAAATGATCAATTAAAAATTTAAACTCTCTTCACCAATTAAATAATCAGAGTAAAAGAAATACGGAAATAAAGAGTAGAGAGCAAGCACAGCACAGCAAGATTTTTAACCTGGTTTCCCTCGTGAAGGGTTAGTCCAGGCCTGAGAACTCTAGCTCAGGATTGAAATCCACTATTTGTGAAATAGGGTTACAACCACGTGCCTTTTCACATAAGTGCACGTCAAACTTCTTTAATGATCGCTTTGGCGAAACTTGGACTTTTCCAAGTGACTTACAACTTCTTGTACTTCAAACTTCTAGCTGGATCGTACCGAGCAACTTGGACGGTTGGGAAGCTTGTATGCTAAGTGGATGGGAAGGTAAGGCTCTTTAATATGTAGGCTTTGTAAGAGAAGAAGAAGAGAAGATTGGATGGTTTCAAATGAGAGAAACCAAGGCCCATTTATAAGGTTCGGGATAGGCAGAATTCGACCAGAATTCTGTATGTAGAATTCAAATTTTCGACCGTTGGACAAATAGCAGTGATCAAGACCGAAAAATCAGCACCCTATAATTTAGGGCACAGAGTTCGGCCCGACCTCTGTCTCCTATAGACAGAATGTTCTTTGTAGGCTATTTGATGAATGGGTTGATTAGGATTTGGGCTAAGTAAACCTATAAAGCTATGTCTAGCCTAAAGTTGATCAGTATGACCCAACGTACATCATCCTATACTCAAAAACAATAAAAAATACAGACTCCAGTATACACAAAATAATAAATCGTCAAGCAGCTTTGATCTTGAACCAATGAGCTGAGTAGATTGATTTTGAGCTCGATGTGTCAAATTGGACTATGACAAATATTGTTTTGTTAATTTTCAAGATTAGGTTGACTGTGATCCTGTTTGGGTCAACAATCTCTCCCATTTTGATAATTGACAAAACATGATATTTGTTTGTCCAATATTCATACCTGGACACATTATGGCTCTCCCGTATTTGAACAATCGTACTCCCCATAAACTGATATTTTCTGTGACAAGTACTCATCCAAATATACATATCCAAGTATACACAATTCATAGTGCTAATACAAGTAGCAATGATTCTCAATGCAAAGTACTAAGACAAAAAAATGATTCTTAATGCAAAGTACTAAGACAAATATTACAAGTTTCTCCCCCTTTTGACAATCAGCAAAAATGGAGACAAAAAATAGAGAAGTAACAATGGAAGTAATAACACTACCATCCACATAATGAAATAGAACATACAAGTAGTAATACTAACAAAGTGAGCCATAGAGTTTAAAAACATAAAAACATAAGCAAAGAAAAAATATAGTGCCAAAATAAAAATAGTCCTAATCATCAGTGGAAGTACAACATCTATATCCATCAAGGAGCATGGGAAGGCCCCGCACCATCAGAGCCAGTACGACGGGGATCCACAAATGCAGAAGTCGGATCAAGATAGCGACGAACCCAAGAATCGTCAATGTGATAATCGTCGCGAGACGGATCACACATCATCAGAATCGGCATCGTCGGATGGAAGGCCATGGAGTACTGAATGTCGTAGATGGAGTTGCTAAGCGCACTCATCTGCAGAGTGGTGTGGTAGTCCATCTGCATCCAGCGATCATCCATCTCAGTCCAGCGCTCGTCCTCCAAACGGAGGCGATCGCGAAGCATAGTCAGAATAGAGTCCAGTGTAGCAGTGGACTCGGGAGCAGATGAATCGGGAGCAGCAAAGGGTGCAGGAGAGTCAGGCTCCTCAGCAGCATCAGACTCAGAAGAGGCTACAGCAGTAACAGTTCTCCTTGCCTTAGTCAGAAAGGCAGGAGGGGGCAAGGACTGACATTGATCCAAAGGTACATGAAAGACACAAAAAATTAAAGGAAGATACATAGAATAAACCAAAGATTTTGGTTTAGGCCTAGCACGAATCATCCAATCCATCATCGTACGAGGGAAGTTGAAGGGGACACAAAAGTGGAGAAAGAAAAGAGCAGTAATATCAAAGTAAGTAACCTCATCAGTCGATCCAGCTTTGGTCAGGACCGAAGAAAATATTATACGATGAAGTTCATAAAAATGATTATTGAGATGTTTAGCCATAAGTTTTCGAGGGGAAGGATTTGGAGAACAAAGATCATCCTTAAAACTTTCCAACGTGGTCTCACCGGGGAAAACAAAGTCCCGGGCATCATCAAGCCGTTCCCAAGTGTTGGAGTTGGGCAAACCAAGAAGGTCGGCTAACTCAAAATCATCAAAAGATATGTCTATACCGACGACACGTGAATAGATGCGTATGCGGTCATAAGTCATGTTGTAATAAAACATTTGTATGGCATTCACATAGATCAGTTCACGAGTTGCAACAAGTTCGTCAAGACATAAGTCACGAAAGTTAGGAAGAAAATCGAAAAACACCGTAAACTTAATACGGTGTCCGGCAAAGACACGACGATGACGAAAGTCGGCGAACTATGCATTAGACGCATCTAAAGACACAAAAATATGATCATCGTATGTGTCGGCATTGATGGGTGGAGGTGGGTTTAAAAGAGGGTGGATCAGATAAGGAATAGGTTGTGGTGGAGGATTAGGTTGTGGGTTTGGGTTAGGATTAGTAGAGGATTCACCAATACTTTTCCTTGCTCTCTTACCCCTACCAAGCAACGTAGGTGCCATTAAAAAATTTGAGATTGAAGAGAAAGGAAGAGATATACCTTAACAAAAGAGACCTAAGATGGAAGAGAATAACTCCAAGAGAGACTTCCTTGAGTTTGGAGAGTGATTTCCCAAGGAATGATGACTTTTAGGGTTAGAATTTGGAAGGAAATATATGTGGAGATGTAGGAAGAAGACAATGGAGGGAAGAGAGAGAGAGACAATCCCGAATTTTTGTCTCTTTGGTCGGCTGGTCGGGTGAAACATGGACCATTGGATGAAGATTTATCTCTGTATAGGGGCAGAGTTCGGCCCGAGTTCTAGTCCCTTGGACCAGAACTTCAAGCAGGGAATAAAAAAACAAAATATGAAGAATATTATGAAGAAATAGTCATAATAAACACAATAACTTCAAACAGGAAATTAAAACAAGATATGAAGAGTATAAAAAGTCAAAAAGATTTTAAGAGATTTAGAAATTTCAAATAGGGCAGGCTATAAATAAAAATTGACCATATAATAACTGAGGAGTTATGACATAAATCAATATAGTGAAGCTGCTATGGGGTAGCTGCAGGGGCCGGATCCCAGCTAGCGGTAGTCCGAAGACTAGTGCATTGTGTCGCTTAGGCTTTTACGCCTTGTTGTCAGAAGGACCCTTTCGGCTTGTACCCATATCAAAGGCAGCATAGAGAATCGTGACATAATCGATAATTATGCAGGTCAATTTAATGTATAACTGTTTCATCTAAAATTCCTAATTTTTGACAAAGAAAATTGAATCGCTCCTCGGATAATGGTTTTGTAAAGAAGTCGGCCAACTGATGAACAGTATCAATAAATTCTAGATTAATAGTGTCATTCTGTTGGTGATCACGCAAAAAGTGGTGACGAATTTCAATGTGTTTCGTGCGTGAGTGACATATGGGATTCTTAGTGAGATTTATAGCACTAGTGTTGTCACAAAATATAGGATTGTGCATGAAAGATAAGTTATAGTCTTCCAGGGTTTACTTCATCCACAGAATTTGTGCACAACAATGACCAGCTACGATATATTCAGCTTCTTTTGTGTATAGTGTGACAGAATTCTGCTTCTTGCTAAACCAAGAGACTAGAGCCTTTCCTAATAAATGACACGTGCCGCTTGTACTTTTACGGTCGACCTTGCATCCGACAAAATCAGCATCAGAGTAACCAATGAGGTCAAATGATGTTGATTTGGGATACCATAGGCCCACTGTAACCGTACCCTTAAGGTATCGAAAGATACGCTTAACGGCGGACTTGTGTGATTCCTTAGGATTTGCTTGATATCTAGCACACAGGCAAACGCTAAACATAATATCAGGGCGACTAGCAGTTAAATAAAGTAGACTGCCTATCATACCTCGATACTTACGTTGATCGACAGGTTTGCCGCTTTTATCTGGTTCTAGTTTGGTGGTAGTAGCCATTGGAGTGCCGATTGGTTTGACGTTGTCAAGGTCAAATTTCTTCAGTATGTCCTTTGTATACTTTGACTGACAGATGAAAGTTTCATTTGATGTTTGTTTGACTTGCAGTCCAAGAAAGTAATTGAGCTCCCCCATCATGCTCATCTCAAACTCGGTTTGCATACACTTAGAAAAATCTTGACAGAGAGTCTCATCAGTAGAACCAAATATAATATCATCAACGTAAATTTGTACTAAGAGTATGGTGTCTTTAAAATATTTTATAAAGAGTGAAGTATCAATTTTCCCTTTTGAAAAACCTTTTTCAAGCAAGAAATTGCTTAGCCATTCATACCAAGCTCTAGGTGCTTGTTTGAGGCTATATAACGCTTTCTTGAGTTTGAAAACTTGGTCGAGAAATTTGTGATTTTCAAATCCAGGGGGTTGTTTTACAAAAACTTTCTCCTTAATAAATCCATTCAAGAAAGCACTTTTAAAATCCATTTGAAAAAATTTAAAATTTTGAAAGTTAGCAAATGCGTAAAGCATCCGAATGGATTCTAGTCTTGCGACATGAGCATACGTCTCATCGTAGTCAATACCTTCCTCTTGGTTGTATCCTTGAGCTACTAGACGAGCTTTGTTGCGTGTAACTGAACCATCTTCATTTACTTTGTTTCGAAAAACCAATTTATTACCAATAATTGAGTGATTGGCTGGCCTAGGAACAAGTTCCCAGATTTGGCTCATCTCGAATTGGTTGAGTTCTTCTTACATGGCAGAAATCCAAAACTCATCATTAAATGCTTCTAAAATATTTTTAGGCTCAATTTGTGAAATGAAGGCAGTGCTAGCAATGGAGTCGCTTAATGATGATCGAGTACTTACTCTGCATAAAACCTCACCTATTACTAAGTTTTCTGGATGTGACGGCTTGAAAGAGAATTTCTTTGGCAAGCCCTCGAGAGAATTGGTTTCAATGGTGGTATTCATTGGAGTAGAAGTTGATGGCTCAATATCATCGTCAAGAGTAGCTGCTGTACTGTTATTTTCATCAAAAGTCACATTGGTAGACTCCTCTGCAATTAATGAGCATTTGTTGAACACTCTATATCCCTTGCTCTTGGCAGCATAGCCAAGGAAAATACTATCGTCAGCTTTGGCATCAAATTTTCCTAAGTTGTTTTTGGTGTTATGGATAAAACATCGACAACCAAAAACTCTAAAATATGAAACGTTTGGAGTTCTTCCAAACCAAAGCTCATAGGGTGTTTTCTTCGTAATAGGACGAATGAGCACCCTATTTAAATTATGGCACGCTGTACTGACAACTTCAGCCCAAAAATATTTCGGAAGTAAAAATTTATTCAACATAACTCTAGCCATATCGCCAAGAGTCCTATTCTTCCGTTCCACAACAACATTTTGTTGAAGAGTTCTTGAACAAGAAAACTCATGATTAAAATCGTTTAAATCACAAAACTTTTCAAAATTAGTCTTTTCGAATTCGTCTCCATGATCACTTCGGATTCGAGTAATCATGTAGCCTTTTTCGTTTTGAACGTTTTTAGCAAAAATTTTGAAAACAGAAATGTCATCACTTTTGTTTGTAAGGAAGAAAATCCAAGTAAATCTAGAAAATTCATCTACTATAACAAAAGCGTAGAGTTTTCCACCAAGACTGGCTACTCTATTAGGACCAAATAAATCCATATAAAGTAATTGCAAGGGTCTAGTTGTACTTACAGAGTTTATGGAATGAAATGAGGACTTGGTTGCCTTATTCAACTCACATTCGGTACATACCGTGTCTTTTTTGAATGTGATGTCGGGCAAGCCTCAAACTAGCTTCTTAGTCGATAGCCTGGATATAGTATCCATATTGGCATGACCAAGACGCTGGTGCCATAATAATCTCTCATCCTTGTGAGCATAGAGACATCTTCCTGCACTGTTAGTATCTCTAGATAGATAGAAAATATAAATGTTATCCTCTCTTATCCCTTCAAAAGTGATGTCTCCCGTTGACCTATCATAAATATAGCATTTATTTTGTCCAAAGTTAATATCATATCCATGATCAGCAAGGTGACTTATGCTGAGCAGGTTATGCTTTAACTCGGTCACTAGGAAGACATCCTTTATTACAGGAGAAGGAGGATGACCAATAGTACCATTACCTATGATATACCCTTTTAGGTTGTTGCAGAAGGATACATACCCTTCTTTCTTCATCGATAGTGATACGAAAAGATTTGCATCTTCCGTCATATGTCGCGAGCATCCACTATCGAGAATCTACTTACTTTTAGTTGAGGAAGGAATGTCCACCTACATCAAGAGTAGATGTGACCTTTGGTATCCATGTTCTTGAGGGTCCTGAAAAGTTAGTTTTTGGCATCCATGCATATATATTCATGACTACTAATCTCCTAACTCGATATTATGGTGAGATGTGTCCATGCAATCCACAATAGGTACAAATAGCATTTCTATTTATGTTAGGAGCATTTTGATGATGTCTATGTGTAGCATGATAAGAGTGGAGTGGAGTAGCATGATAATGACTATATATAGCAGCAGGATGATGATTATATCTATATGCAGTGTGGTAGCAATTTTGTTTATGTGCAACATGGTGATGATTATATCTATGTGCAGCATGGTGATTATGTGTCACATTTGAATGATAGTTATGAGAATAATTTCTACGTGTATGTGGTTTGTGTTCTGTATGGAAGTGGATGTACATGTAAGCATATTTGCGTGCTGCAGGTGGATGACGTGTTTGACTATTTTGAGCAGTATTGTGCTTTGTGTGTGTCTCATGTGATTGGGTTTTAGGTTGAGCAACCTATTTTCCCAATCTAGTCTCTAATTTCTTAGAGGCAGCCTGCAGTTCACTAATCTTACCATTCAAACCATAAATCTTAGTAATAGAGATCTTGTGTCTATCCTTTTCTTCAGCAAGCTCAGTGTTGAGAGCTGTGATCTCTTGTGTTTGCTTTTCAATACGTGCTTCGGCATCATGTAGGCTTAATTTAAGCTTGGATACCTCATTTGTGACTTTCGTGGGTGAAGTGTCTCTAATATTATCAAGCAAAGAAGAGAGTTTTTGAATCTCGACTTCATAACTTTTGATCTTTTCCTTGGCATGTTTATATTTACTAATGACTTTCTTGTGGTCATTGAGTAAATCATTGAATGCATCGCCAAGTTCATCAAAAGTGAAATCATCGAGAGTTTCGCTAGTTACCTTATCGGATGTTATTATTAGGCATACATTGGCGGTGTCTTGAGGAGAGTCCTTTTCTTCCTCGGAGTCACTAGCTTCGCTTTCATGCCAAATGCTTGTGTTGGCATATTTTCTTGAGGAAGTCTTCTTGTATGGTTTTTCATATCGGTTGCTCTTCTTTGTGAATGGACAATCTTTTCAGACGTGTCCAATCTTCTTGCAACCGTAGCATGTTGGCTCTTCTTCGTCATCTTCTTGTGGTTCCTTCTTTCTTCGATTGAAGCGGAGGAATTTCTTGAAGTTGCGGATAAGGAGAGCTTGATCATCACCTTCCGAGTTGTCGTCATCCGTCTCTTCAGGATCAGCCCTTCGACGGTGAGCTTTAAGGGCAATCTCCTTTGCCTTAGGAGTAGGCTCTTCGAAGTCTTTGAGGTCAAGCTCATGAGTCATCAGCTTTCCCATCAAGGTCTCCATGGACATTGTAGTAAAATCATTTTCTTCTATGATGGCTGTCACCTTAGGGTTCAAAATCTTTGGTAGCCCCCTAAGCAACTTGCGGATCTTCTCATGATTTGTATATTGTTTGCCGAGAGAAGACAAGGGATTGATGATGTCGAGGAATCTTGTGAACATTTGTGTGATCGTCTCATTTGGCTTCATCTTGAATGCCTCATATTCTTGAGTGAGACGACTGATTTTTGACTCCTTGACTTGGGTGGTTCCTTCATGCGTCACTTCTAGAAGTCTCCATACTTCGTGAGAGGTGGTGCATATTGAGACCCTATTAAACTCATTCCTGTCTATTGTACAAAATAAAGCATTAATAGCTCCCGCGTCTAGACTCGCTTGTTTCTTCTCCTCGTCAGAATATTTGTCATGGGGTTTCTCAATGAGATCACCATTGACAACTATCCTGGCGGGCTTTTTGTAACCATCGGTAACAATGGTCCACAGGTCGAAGTCTAGCGACTTGAGACAAAAACTTATTCTTGTTTTCCAATAGGTGTAGTTGGTTCCATCAAATAGGGGAGGCCTATGAGTGGACTTCCCTTCACTGTGATTGGAAAACATGGGTTGAGTGGTTGCCATGGATCAGCTCTAGGATGTTAGTCCTTGATAAGCGAACAGAGCTCTGATACCAATTGAAGTATAGGTAGGCAACACTAGAGGGGGGTGAATAGAGTTTATAGCAAAAATGATCAATTAAAAATTTAAACTCTCTTCACCAATTAAATAATCAGAGTAAAATAAATGCAGAAATAAAGAGTAGAGAGGAAGCACAGCACAGCAAGATTTTTAACCTGGTTTCCCTCGTGGAGGACTAGTCCAGGCCTGAGAACTCTAGCTCAGGATTGAAATCCACTATTTGTGAAATAGGGTTACAACCACGTGCCTTTTCACAGAAGAGCACGACAAACTTCTTTTAATGATCGCTTTGGCGAAACTTGGAATTTTCCAAGTGACTTACAACTTCTTGCACTTCAAACTTCTAGCTGGATCGTACCGAATAACTTGGACGGTTGGAAAGCTTGAATGCTAAGTGGATGGGGAGGTAAGGCTCTTTAATATGTAGGCTATGTAAGAGAAGAAGAAGAGAAGATTGGATGGTTTCAAATGAGAGAAACCAATGCCTATTTATAGGGTTTGGGGTAGGCAGAATTCGTCCAGAATTCTATATGTAGAATTCAAATTTTCGGCCGTTGGACAACTAGCAGTGATCAAGACCTAAAAATCAGCACCCTGTAATTTAGGGGACAGAGTTCGGCCCGAACTCTGTATGGAGGCAGAGTTCGGCCCGAACTCTCTCTCTTATGGACAGAATGTTCTTTGTGGGCTCTTTGATGAATGGGTTGATTAGAATTTGGGCTAAGTAAACCTATAAAGCTATGTCTAGCCCAAAGTTGCTCAGTAAGACCCAACGTACATCATCCTATACTCAAAAACAATAAAAAATATAGACTCCAGTATACACAAAATAATAAATCGTCAAGCAGCTTTGATCTTGAACCAATTAGCTGAGTAGATTGATTTTGAGCTCGATGTGTCAAATTGGACTATGACAAATATTGGTTTGTTAATTTTCAAGATTAGGTTGACTGTGGTCCTGTTTGGGTCAACACTTTTAACTTGCTTAAGGTTTTGCAAATTATTTCTCTCTCAGATCGGGATAATGTAAAAGGAGCCTTCACTGTGTCCTTAGACTTACCCTTAGTAGCCATAATCGTCGCAAACAAAATTTAAGCCACATTTTTTCTACATGCATTACATCTAAATTATGCCAAAGGTGCAATTCATGTGACAATGAATATGTTAATTAATAACAAAATTTACGAGCATCACTGTGTCCTTATCTTCCATTCCTTTACATCTTTACGAGCATCACTGTGTCCTTAGACTTACCCTTAGTAGCCATTATCGTCGCAAACAAAATTTTAGCCAAATTTTTTCTACATGTATCACATCTAAATTATGCCAAAGGTACAATTCATGTGACAATGAATATGTTAATTAATAACAATACTTAAGCGTAGAATAAAAACAAAGACAAACCAAATTAACAACCCAATTATATTACCTTCCAATACGACAAATCAAATAGAATCAATTTCTTTGACCATGGAACATTTGTATCAGTGGGTCGCTTCCTCTTCCTACCTGCTAACTTTCCAAATTCTGTTTGTATAGCTTCCATTTTACTAAATAATTATGCACCAGTCAAACGTATTGGAGGCCTCCTATCTTCTTCAGATCCATTAAATTTGGACTTTTGCTTTCTAAAAGGATGATTGGCATCTCTTATGAATCTTCTATGACCTAGGTAAGCAATTTTTTTCCAAGATTTAGCCACTTCTCATCTATTTCTTCACCACATACAAGACAACCTAATTGTCCTGAAGTCCTACAACCTAAAAGATGCACGTAAGTTGGAAAATCATGTATACACCACATCAACATTGCTTTCAACGTAAACCTGGTCTTCATGTGAGAATCATATGCAGTACTTTCTACAAACCATAATTCTTTCAACTCCTCAGCCAATGGTTGCAAAGAGACATCAATGTTTTGTCCTGTACCACTTGGATGAGGAATGAACATGGTTAACATGATAAAATTCTTTGCCATGCATAAAGATGGAGGAAGATTATATGGAACAATCATAACTGGCCAACAACTGTATAAATTATGCATCCCAAAATTATTGAAATCATCGGTTGCGAGACCTACTCGAACATTTCGTTTCTCAACAGCAAACTCAGGCCACATCATATCTATCTTCTTCCAACAAGGAGAATCTATTGGGTGTCGCATATGTGTACTACTATATTCTACACGATCACGCCATATCATTTTCTCAGCTATCCATGGTACACTATACAAGCGTTGCAACCTTTCGGTCATTGGAAAGTATCTTAGCTTCTTCTTCGGGAACTTCTTACCTCCTGGTTTTGAATTTTTCATCTACTTTCACCACACTTGGGACAATTATCCTTATCTGCATTTTCTCTCCAATAAAGTATACAATCATTAAGGCAAGCATGTATAACCTGTTACTTCATGCGAAAAGACTTGACCATATCCTTAGCTTTATTAAAGTTTTCTGGTATAGTGTTCCTATATGGCAATTTTTTTTTTCTAAATTGCAATAATTCTTTGAAAGAAGCCTCAGAGCATTGATATCTAGCTTTCATGCTCAACAACTCTGCTATAGCCGAGAGTTTTCTATGTTAACCATCACAAGAGGGATATAGGGACTGCATTGCATCTTCCAGCTTGTCACGACCTGTACCCTAAAGTAAGGGCACGAGAAGTGGGTACGTCCAGCCTATGCCGCAGTGTCGACGGGAGAACGCTGTCCTAGGTCAATCATCTAACAATATAAGGTACCTGTACAGTATATACACTCCGAATGGAGGTGACCTAACAGAATACAGTCTCAATCACATCTAAGGTAAAATACGATAAGATAGATAGATATGAGATGAAATCCACAGAGATACAAATAGATAGAAGTCTAAGTGTCTAAGATAACACAAATCCAGAAACATCCCAAATCTTAAATACAGTAATCCAGAGAATAAATACAACTGAAAATTATTAATCTAAACTAATGTTGTGTCATCCACTGCTAAGGGATCCTGCTGGAGATCCAGGCCACAAAAATCCCCTAGGGTAGTCCCATGGTAAGTGGTACAGGGTTCCTCATCATCCTTTGTAAAATTTTCAACAGGTCCAGTCAGGACAGGAGCGAGCACAATATATCTCATGTAAATCATAACATGTTAGAAAATATAAACATGTAAGAGAGTACGATACATAAAACTGAAAGAATATACATGATGTAAATAGAAAGAACTGTAATAGAAATATCTACTATAAGTAGAGAACTATCAGTGACTAGTGATTTAGAGTACAAAGTCGACATGTGAACAGCTGGATTTGTACATGAATATACTAAGAGGCGCACATGGTTATACTACTTTAGAATTGTTCACATGACTATTTGTACTCCTCCATACCCCAATCAATACACAAGGATCCAGACAAGTTATGTTATGTACATGATTTTTACATAAAAGCCCATAGATGGGTGTACATGAAGTATACATGAGGGCTCAGAATTGAGTGCACATGAATTCTACATGAAGGCCCATGAAGGGTGCACATGAAGTATAGGTTATATATGAGATACATGAGAAACACTACCGAACGTGAGAGCACATGAGAGTACACGAGCATGCATGAACGAGCATGAAGCACATGAGAAACATGAATAACATGAGAGCGAGGAATACATGATGTACATGAAACACACGACATGATGTATCCGATGCTCCTGAGGGGGATAACATCTCAATGTAGGGATCCATATAGTACCAATCCGTGATAATATCTTGACAACATCAAATAAGGTAATCTAAAGCAGGAATATAATCCTAAGCAAGTTATGAAATGATCAGAGAATGTACTCGCCTGGTATCCTGAATATCTGAAGAGAATATATTGTCCAAGGAGTGGTGTCTGGCTCCTATAGAACAATACAAGTCATTACATGTCCAAAATAGTAAAATAGACTGCTACAATGCATCTACATGTTGTCTAGGTCAAACTAGACTAAAATCAATACTTGGTCAACTCTAGTCAACCACACTAGTCAAACTAGGTCAACTAGGTCAAGTTCTAGCCCAAACAAGTCTAACAAGTCTTACTAGGCCTAACCAAGCCTAGGCTAGCACACACACAATCACAAGACAATGTGAACCACAACAATGCATAATATAAAATAGATACTATATATAAATACATACCTTCATACATACATGCATATCCACATTACATACATATTTATATATATAGGCATATGTTACATCATGCATATTTACATAGTTACATAGATATATACATTCATGCACATTTACATACATACTTTTATACATTATACATGTTAACATTCATTACAATGCATTATATTTTACTTATACCTTTGATTGATTCATTCATTCATATATGACATTCATTCATGCATTTATACATTTATTCATTCATGTTATCACTATATACATACTTGATTCATGTATCCACACATACATACATGGATACACAACATACATGTATACATTCATACATGCTTATATTGCATACATGCATGCATACATATCATGTATACATACATACATTGTATACATGCCTACATACATATCATATATGCATACTTGCATTCATTCATGCACATTACATAGTTACATGCATCTATACATTATATACATTGTATACAACATGTAAAAATAGAAGAGAGAAAAAAAAAAGAAAAAACTGAAATGGAAAGGGAAGGAAGGAAAAATGTAAGAAAAAGGAATAACAGTGGACATATACATGCTTGCATCATATATTTTACATTACCATACATGCTATCATTATATATTGTATTACATTATGTATACATTATGAATTCATATCTATCATTACATGTATACCTTGCATTCATATCTAACATTCATTATATACTTTCATGCATACATTGTATATCATTCTTTCGTTCATGCATTTATGCATTGCTTACATACATTACATTGATTGCATTCCTACATGCTTGCATTCAACCATATATATACATTAATGTAAAGAGGATACATATCATATATATATATATATATTATTTCATTCATCTAACATATCGTGCATTACATACTCTATATTCATTTAATATCCATACTACATAGGCTCATAGGTTACACAAAATGTCTATGTCATATAGTCACTCTTCTACTTAAAATCAATACTATACCAATTTGGCCTTTACTAAATTCTAGGACTAAAGTATGTCGTAGCCCTTCGTGTTAGCTTTCCGAAACATCAAACGGATCGTATTTTCGTGCCCGGAAGCTCCCGGAATCGCGAAAACACCGAAACGCGTTTGTCTTTCGGATAGCTGACACTCAAATAATTTTATAAAAAGTTCCAGAATAATTTTAGCTTATTAAAATATATATTTGGAAAGCTAACTCCGATACGGTTGTTTAAAAAAATGGAAGATTAAACGGAGTTCTAAGCTAAAAGTTATGACATTTCTAAGTAGCTTTGGTTAATAAAAACGTGGATAAATATTATGACGAATTTGAATTATTTTGGACAAAAGAAACACATGTAGGCCAAGATACTTGGATACCAACATAGGTATCCAAATGAAATTCATTCTAACCATCCTAACTATGATCAATCCACTCTCTAACCATTCTAAAAGGGAATTTAAATATCTATTTAAACTATTATCATACATACATACACATGGGATGTCCTAATTTGGGATCTATCAAGTAGGATACAAGACACATATCTAAAATTCTCAAAAGAGCTCCAAATGGCCTCAAATTTGAATCTAAAGGGGACACATGCATGAGGATGGATCCTACGGATTCAAAACTAATTTGCATGCAAAGGAAATCGATTTAGAGGATGGGTTTTACCTATTGGGAGTGGAATCCCAATGAAAATCTTTAGGACACGGCTCCGATACGAAGAACCCTCAAAGTGGACACTCCTCCTTGCACTTCTCTTCCAATCCTTGGCAGCACAGAAAGAAAATTAGGGAAGAACGGAAGGAAAATAAAAGACGCAAGATTGTAATGAATGAAATAAATTATTCTCCCATAAAGGTGGCTGCCATAAAGAGTCCATTAGGGCTAATGGGAAATGTCCTAATTGCCCCTCTCGAGTCTCATATGGTTAAGTCTAGGCTAGGTTCAAGTTTGAGGTCAAAAGGATCTAGTTTTGAGTCTCTAACTTAACCATTCTAAGATGATAAAAATTAGTCTAACTAACTAACTTAAATGTTGGGTTTTGTAGGCAATGCTTAACTTAATATTGGGTCTCATCTAGAGTTTAAGCTACCCGGGTCATAATACAAGTCGGAACGAGACGAAACTCAAACCCGACTAAAAAAATAAAATTAAAACAATATTAAAAATATAAAAAATTTCCAAAATATTAAAATATGAAAAATGAACAAAATCATAATACATTAATTTAAATATTATTAAAATAATCTAAAATTCCCCAATTAATCAAAATTCTAAATAATTCAAAAGTCACAAAATGGCCAAAATATTCTTAGCCTAAAAAGTTGTGAATAGTCATTCTAATCACATGGTTAGGTCCCTATGGTCATGGTTAGTCTCTAGACTCAACAGTTCTAGGGTTCACTAGCTAACACATCAAAATTATAATTCACCAATTTTAAATAGTATTAAATTAATTAAAAATTCCCATAAATCATAAATCCTATTATTAAATAATAAACTTTTACAAAAGTTCAAAATTACCCCCATTTTAGAAAAGTGGGTGTTACACAGCTTCTTTTTGTATTCAATATCCACTAGGGGATCATCTTGAACGTGAGCATCATTTTGTTGATCAAGGCCAATAGGATCAACATGTCCAAATGTATCGTTGAATAGGTCTTCCATTCTTGGGAAGGCATTTTCAGTATGATCAATAGTTGACGAACTAAGAGCCTGAGCATTGGCAACCGTTCTACGAGATGGTTCTCCTTGTTCGACCCAAGTTCGATATGACTTATCTACTCCATTACAAACTAAATGCTCCGCTATTTCACTTTGTTTTTTGCATGAATACAATTGCAACATTTATCACATGGACAACAATACCAACCATTTCTACCTAATTTTTCCTTTGTGAACTGAATGAATGATGCAACACCTTCTAGGTATACATCGGACAATGGAGGCGCATCCACCCATTCCTTACTTGGGTGTATAGAAGACATCTAATAAAATATAACATTATCATCAATAAACCAAATAACAATTAAACAATAATTAAGTAACAAACTAACAAAAATGGATGATGATGTTAGTGGTATGATACCCTATTCTTCTCAGCCTGGGTGGATTCAACAGTATGACAAGGATCAACAAATGCTTATCAAGTGCCAAAATCTGTAATTCAGTTATCTCATTAGCATAGATGTAGATAAATGCAACACAACCTAAGTAGAGAAAATACCAGTACATATATGCAAGACAGCCTAAACGAAGAAAATACCGGTACAAGTAAACAATTCCATAATTTAATTAACTTAGTTAAGAAGTATGAAAAAAGTAACAACAAAAGTAGATTGATATCATGTTTGCATAACCTAAATGAAGTTTTTTTTTCATGTTGATCGATATGCTTTCTTCCATTAATGGGACATCTCTACAGATGGATAGCTCATAACATAGTTGGAAACCATTCTATTTGAACAAGCAGACATCTCCTCACCTCCATGGAGCTTTCTTATGCTCCATAGACTTCCCATATAAAGCTGAACCCAAAGGTTATACAATAGTGGAAAGTTCAGATATTTTTTTATATGACAACACAAAAATATACATACAAACCCAAAGATTTTTTATATATCTTAATGCCAGATTGTTCTGCCTAAGAAGATTAAACACCTTGTTACCATCTCCCTTTGCTTAAAAAATATAATAATGTAATATATATTTAATATTTTACATAGACCCATAACCATGCAATATTTAGTATATTATTAGCATATCCCATATACAAGTCAAAGACTTTTGTTGCTTGACTCATGCTAGCTATTGTGTAACAAAAATGAGTCGGGGCTAAGCAATATTTGATTAATGCAGTAGATTTTGAGCAATGAGGCAAACACAATTTATAATGGATTTGAGAAGACTTTTTTCAATATTAGCAACGTCAAGAAACACCTGGTTTCTATTCATATCAAGTTCAATTGGGTTAGACAGACAATAGAAAATGGTATATTGCACTTAACTACCACCTACCTACTTGATCTTGCTATTTAGAGTATGATTAATTCCATCTAAGATGACAAGAATCTCAAATCAGACATTAGTGCCAAATTGCTTTAGAAAAAGATATTACTTTGTTAATCAAGTTACGACTCTTATTCTCTAGATGAGGCATGAAAATATGTTTCAAAAAACGAATAGAAGCAAAAAAAATCTAAAAATAAAGAACAATAATAAACAATACCTACGTTCTAATTAGTTCTCTAGCCTTGCCTCCTCTAAGGAAAACCCCCTTTCCTGTTTGAAACCTAGATTCAGAGTTTTATGAACAAAACATAGGTGCAGATTAAAAAAATAGACATTAAACATTTCTGTGGGATGATTTTTGTGGAGCAAAACCCCTCTTTCTCGATGATGATGATAAAGAAGAAGAATAAGAAGAAGAACTTACCGGTGCAGAGAGATGAAGGGGTGCAGAGAGACGAAGAAATTGCAAACCCCCTTTTTTCGTTCATCAAAGAGCAAAACCCTTTTTTTTCTTTGATGAACCACAAATAAGGGATGATTTCTGTGGATGATTTCTTTTAGGGAAAAAACTAATTAGAACTCAACTGATGAAATTATTTAGAAAAAAAAGATGAAAATATTTTTTTGATGAAAGAGATAAAATTGTTTAGGAAATGATTTTGATGAAGAAAAATATCGTTGATGAACTTACCTAGGAGAGAAGAGTCGGCTGCTTCCTTACAGCTCTAGGAGGAAGAGTCGGCTTCTTCATCACAACAAAATAGAAAAAGAGTAAGAGGAGAGATGAAAAAGTATTACTTTAGGCTTCAAAGTTCAATGGGAAAAGTTTTAGGGAATAGAGCCATCTAATCCTCTTATATAATATTATGGTAGTTTTTAATAAAAAAATGACTGTCTTAGTCTGTAAAACAATATAACTATATTTCTGGTCCGTCGATATTTGTGAACATAAAGGTCAAAAATTATTGTTTTCGACATAGAGTGCAATGCATAGACTCCCAAGAAAGTGTCAACAATTACATCACCATAATTATTACATATTTGATAGCTATAAAGGAGTAGCTTTATGTGGTTATTCTCGAGATAATCGTTTGCAGTATGCAGTTGAAGGCTATGTGACTAAAGTTATTTCAATCATAGCTAATCTATAATAAAAAGATCATGTGCTAACACGGCAGTGTTTTGTTCAGCACATCTCAAAACACATGACGAGCTATACGTGATTCTCGAACACGTTCACTCTCCACTAACCCCTAAGGCCTATGCACCTATCCATTCTCATGCACCTCTATGACAGAAAACAGTATATTTTCTGTACATACGCGTATAGCTGTTCCAGTAAAGAAAACCTATAAATAGAGGACAGTGTCTTCCTCGTAGAAAGACACACAGAGACACTTGCTACATCTTTGCAAAGAAATTCCAAAGAAAGCTTTCAGTGATAAAGTTTCCTTTGATGTCAATAATTCATCAACTTTTGCGTTGGATTGTCAACGGGTAAAGAAATCGAAGTAGATTTAACTTCCATTGCCCCAATCCCCAGATATTATTGTACTTGAAATTCTTGTTAAAGATTCTTGTTGTACTCTTTTTTTACAATAATACAAAAGTTTCAGTCTTTTGGACTTACTCCACTAGGGACAACTTTTTTCACCGATGAAAAGGTGGTGCACAATTCGATGTCATGAAGCTTGGTTCAGTTAAGAAGATGTTGGTCGTACAATTTGAGCGACAAGCATATGAAGCAATGTTGTCGGACAAAGACTATGTTTCGACTGCCAAGGGACCAAAAGACAAGCGTGCGCATAAAGTTTGGATCCCATGTCACTACCACATTTCTAGTTTGAGAGTATTTTTGTCATTTTGAATTTATTTGAATTTAATATATATTTATTGGAATGGTGTGATTTTAATATTATTTAATTAATTGCCACATGTTGTGATTAGTCCTAACCTAGATTGGACCTAACCTAGATTAGTCATAGCTAGTCTTAGTTAGCCATGGTCAGTATTAGTTAGTTATGATTAGTTTTGGTTAAGTCATGATTAGTTAGAGCTATCTAGGTTGCAACTTAGACTAGTGTGAAACCTAGATTCTAGACCCTTGATTTGACTAGATGATAGGAGAGCCCTTGATTTGTTTTTCCAAAACCCTAATCCTAGATTTATGGGCCGGCCACTAGGGACACCCCCCTATTTAATGTCTCCCAAAAATACTTGCCTCTTTTGTTCATTCCTCCATTTTTTTCAAGAGCAAGGTTTGTTCTTCCTTAAAACTTTTCTATTTTGATCAATACTCATATATTTTTATTCAAACTTCTTGCATTGTAACCTAATTTCTGTTCTCCTACTGTTGGTGGAGGTTAACTTCAGTTTTGGTATCCATTGGAGCTTTGAGCTAGCTAGAGGGAATCTCCATTATTGAGCTTTCTTGAGGAAGAGCACTACATAGGTAACTTCCTATTCAACCATTAGATTTTTGATTTCTTGGCATATTTGCATAGTCCTAGGTGTCCTCTAACTGTAGGAATAGGTTTCGTGTGTTGTCGTGTCCTTTACATGTTTGTATCAGACACGTATCAGTCTAGGTTCAGTAGTGTTCGACAAAATGCCACAGTGGGCATTTTGACCCTGTTTTTGAAATGTATTTGAATAGAAATCCTCTTTTTTATGTGGCTTATTGATTTTCCTTTGACTGAACTGGATTCGAGTCCAGTGCGTGTCGTGGTGGACTCGTGGACACGCTCCGCACGTGCGCGGCTGGACTGTCCTGCTACTCGGGCGGTCGTGTGCTGATTCTGGGCACGTAGACACATGTCCTTGGACACAGAGCTTAGGGCAATGTCTGACATAACACTCCCAAGATCTCGTGTCCAATGAGTTTGTGTCGAGTGAGAAACTCGACTTGTCCTGGACACGGGTACACTGTTGACTGAACCTAGTTCAGTCTGATTGGGTTCGTGTAGGTTTTGGACACATTCATGTCCTATTTTTGGACACGATACAATATGGATAACACGTACACACGTTAGTAATTAAATACCAACCATTAACCTAGCATATTTGCTGCTATTTCAATGTCGAAATAGGAATTTCTTATTTAACTGATACTGTCGAGCATCAGTGAATGTATGCATTATTTTCTCCATTTTGAATTACTTCTAAATGTTGTTATCCTGTAATTAAGTGTGGTTTAGTTGCTATTACAATTAGATAATATGTTTGTTAAAATCAGACTTGATGCCCAACAATCTTGTAACCACCTCCAACGGTGAATGATCCTCATAACCAGGATATAATGGAGTCCTTGCATTCTTCAGCAACTCCATAAACTGTGCAGCATCGACGTTCGGTGCCTCCTCAGGTGCATCACAATCGTCTGGATCGTAACTAGGCCCTGCCGCATCAAAAACCATGTTCACCAACCCATCGTCGTAAGCAGCGTTGTTGTGGATATCCACATAAGGCTCATACTCCGATGCTAAAGACACAAGTTCTCCGTGCGTGCTCCACTGATAGTAATTCGGCGTGAAATCCTTCGAGTATAAATGATACGTGACTTCCACTTCTGGATAATATTTCAAGTTGCGACATCTCACACACGGACACTTAATTTTGGTAACGTCTATGTACTGAGGGAACGCCTTGGCAAACTGCAGGAACTGCTGTACACCCTCTATGAATTCATCCTACACACCGTACATGTCATCAGGATAACGGTTGTACATTCACGAACGATTCCGTAAGTAGTAATTCATATCCATATCTAATTGACGATAATTCTGTAAGATGGATACATACAAATTGCAGTCAGGGAATGAATGTTAAGGTAGTTTAGATATGGGAGTGCAATTTAGATAGAGGTCAGTAGAGAGTGACAGTTTAGAGAAAACCTGAGATTATTGGTGACATTTTACTCATTGACACTTCTTCATTATTACTCACAAATGAATTGGCCGTCTCAGTGGTGATCATTGGTGAGCACTAGTGAGTATCATTTGGTGGGCACTAGTGAGTATCAAGTTCCGGTACGAGTTCGTCGAGCGATCGCTCCAGCAGTTCCGGTAAGATTTATGGATGCCAGGCTTGCCATGGGAATACATTTATTTCATATTATCTACTTATGTTATCATTTTCAGGCCAATGAACTGAATAGAGAAGATCTTAAAGATTCAAAGGCAATTTCTTTACTATTTTTCTAGTTATAGCTGTAAGCAAAGTGAGTGGTGCATAACTAGCTTCAAGTTTAGCTTGAAAATTTAATATTGTTTTGGCAATCATTCAGCAAGTTGAGCTTGGGTTACGTAAGTTTATCATTTGGCACATGAAGGAATAAGCTCACGCAAAGACAACAAAACACTTTACAAAAAGAAGATTATTAATTTCTATTTGAAGCTAATTATGGCCAATCATGTAGCTTGAGCAACTCTTGCCAACATAAATAAATTAGTTTATATGGGTTTTGGTACAAATTTATTATTATTATTATTATTATTATTATTATTATCATCATTTTTTATCTTTATTTTTTAGATAAAATAATAATGACCGCTCTTAACATAAACTACTACACCTTTTTTCTTCTTCCTATTTTAACATTGATCCAACTGAGATTTGAACCATTGTCCATTCCTCCTCTCTCTTACTAGTGTTACCGCTGTACTAATCCATTGATAGTGGATTTAGTACAACTTAGGGTGGGTTTGGAATTGTTCATTGGAGGTTGTTTTTGTTTTTGTTTTTGTTTTTGATTTTCCTTGAGAAATAGTTCGAGGCTGGTTCAAAATTGTTTGATAATAACAATTTATAAAAAAATAAAAAATAAAACTAGTCCAAATTTGGAACAACACTTTTGACGCAAACCTTTCGCCTATTATTAAAAGTTATTTTTGCATTGAGCTTTTGAAAAGCAACGACGGTAATCTCAAACCTAGCCTTAATGGGTTGCTTTTCGACAGCAAAAGTCATTTAGTAATACATGATTATGTTTAGGATAAAAAAATTTCTTTATAAATTTTAATAGTAGAAAAAGCAAAACTAAATTAATAAAAGCCATGTCTCCTAAGAGTCAAAATCCAAAAAGAAATATACACAAACACATTTGGCCATTGGAAAAATATATATTAGGGGCCATTTCCATACGTGATGTGGGAAACGGTATACTTGTATAATTGAAGTTTCTATTCCGATATGGTTATATATGAAGATTTCAAACTATAGGACGTCAAGCTTTCAAACGTCGACTTGTCTCTTCACTCTTCAGGACGAACAGAGAACAAAACTAAGACTCTGTTTGGTTTAATGTACTGTAATCGTAATCTCAATGTAACGAGGCCTAACTCGTATGCAATCGGGAAGAAGGGAAACAGTACATATAGAAGGTAATGTTACTTAAAGACATCTTGATTTCCAAGTATTTATTTCTGTCTACGCAAATTTTGAACTAAAACGAGAACATCATACAAGTATGAAAACATAAACGTGAGTTTGCTTGTTACATTTCCTTTGCAAAAGTAGACTTTCATTTGGTGTAAATGAAAGAAAATCTAGGGTTAGGGTTTACCTTCAGAGGAGGGGGACGGCAGAGGAGGGGACGACTCTCGACGACGGAAGAGGGGCGGAGGAGCGGTCAGGCGGCAGAGGGGCAGAGGCCGTCGACGACGGAAGAGGCGGCGGAGGAGAACTCCGAATTCGAAATGAAATTTGAGAGAGAGAGAGAGATGGGTCGGGAATAGGGGGAAATGAAAATTCTGAATCGTTATAGTAAAAAATTACCGACGTCGCTTAAAGATGTCGCTAAGCGTCGCTAAGTTCAGTGATATTAACAACGTCTTAGTCAATACATTGGTAAACGTCGCTATTACTAGTCAAATTAACGACGTTCACCGACTTATCAGCAACGTTATTTTTTTAACTTAAAAAACGTCGAAGTAATGTCGCTGATCGTCGCTGATAGCGATGATCAGCGATATTTTATTTATGCGTCGCTAATTTCCTTAATGGTAGCGACGTTTTCAATAAACGTCACCAATTTCGTCGGTGATATGACTTATTTTGGAAGTGTCTCTCTAACCAATATATATATATAAAAAGGGGGGGGTCGCTCGGGTTGAAAGCCCATAGGGCTCGGGTTGAATGGAGACGGGGCTTATGCACTGTTGCTTGCTTGAGGTGGCTGTGTGTGTGTGTGTTGCTTTTTTTTCTTTCTTTCTTTATTCCTTTAATACCTTATATATATATATATATATATTTTTTAAAAAAAATATACACACAATACATAGTATATGTATATAATAAACAGATTAGCTAACCCCTTTATAAATATTTATCTATACACACACACATACATATATTTATATATACACATATACACATAATACATAGTATATGTATATAATAAACCGATTAGCTAACCCCTTTATAAATATTTATCTATACACACACACACACACACACACACACATAAATATATATATATATATATATATATATATATATATATATATATATATATATATATATATATATATATATATAAACCCCCTATTATAAAATCCTAAAATTGTAAAATAAATTAGATTTATTTATAAAAAAATAAATATTTTATATTCTATATTTCTTAAGTTTACTAAAATTTTAATAAATAAAAACTCTCTCTCTCTCTCTCTCTCTCTCTCTCTCTCTATATATATATATATATATATATATATATATATATATATATATATATATATATATATATATAATATTTTTTTAAAATATTTTTTTTAAAAATATATTTTATATATATATATATATATATATATATATATATATATATATATATATATCAAAAAAGAAATACTTATTACACCAACTATAATAACTCAATTAATTATTTAAATAATAAAATAATATAAATGACTATATTAGCCCTATTCAAGAAAGTGGGAGTGACATTACAATCATTCAGCTGATGTCCTGATGACCTGTATAGTAGATACTTTCCTAAACTCATCCTGCAGTCATTAAACCCCAGTCTTGGCTTCTAACATAATGGAAAATAATGGCCTGCTGCCTCGGTGCCTGCTGATGGCCCTGTCTCTGCTACTGATGCGCCTGCTGGAAAGGCCCACGACCCTGATGCTGGTGGTGCTAAAACGGCCTCTGCTACTGCTGTTATTAGAAATTGGGCCTTTTGGCTGGGCCTGTACTGCTACCAGCTACAAAGGTATCGCGAATCCTCTTGGTCTTCAGCTCCAAGTCATCCTCTACTGCTATAGCTTCTGCCAGGATCTGCTCAAAGGTGGCGTTACGGTCACTCTTGGTCAGTGCCTTGACCTCCTTGATCAAGCCCTTCCGGAACTTCCTAACCATCGCTACATCACACAATCCCTCCATGAATCTTTTCAGATGGTAGAACTCCCCGACATACTCCTCAAATGTCTGGTTCCCCTGAACCAAACTCTCAAACTGGGTCTCTATGGCACAGAGAGCTACATCCGAAAAGAACTTCTCCTTAAAAATCTTCTTAAAAGCCTCACAAGGCTGTCCTTTGACCCCAACCATGGGATCGGTACGGTGCCAAGTTAGAACAAGATCAAACATCTGGCTACCTTTCACCTCTATCTGTAAACCCGTCGAGATCTACGCCAATCGAAAGATTCCCTCAATGTGCTCGATACAATCATCGATGTACACAATACTCTCTGTACCCTTGAAGTCCTTCGACCTCATCTTCTAAAAGTTAATAATGTTCCTAGGCCTCTGGTGCTAAACATAACCTCCTTGTGGCTGACCTGTTGCCACCATCTAAAACTGCTGCCATAGCCACCACATGGCCATTATCAATGTCCTGCCTCATATCTGCTGATTGGCGGTACTGGACATCCATCATCTTCCACAACAATACGAATAACTGCACTGTATCTATTGGTGCCGGAGGTGGTGGCTGCTAGAGAACATCCTAGATAACCGGGGCAGGCCTTCGAACAGGTGGAGGAGCACCCCCAAAACCTACAGATGCTTCTATATGAGTAAAAGCAAGAGGTGATGCATTCCCGGCGCCCTGTTGAATTATACGAGAGGTAGCAGACATTTCAGTATCCACTGGGACGGAGCGATGTGACCTAGTCTCCACCATCCTGAAGACAGATCAAATATGGAAATCAATACTGAGCCGGAAACGTTATTATCAAAGAAGGACAATTTATCTCAAAGAAGGCAATTATCAGAAATAATTATAGATAGCGGAAATTAGATTGAAGTTTTTCCTAACTGTGATTGAGTACCTTAAAACTTATATATCCTACTGCAGGTTGTAGTAATACTCTAGTTCGAGTACTACTACTGAACCAAGACAAAACTCATAACCTGGCCTAAATGGGCCACCAACAAAAATGTGTCACGACCCACACCCAGAAAAAGGGCATGAGACCGTGGGTACGTCCAGCCTACGCCGCAGTGTCGGCGGTAGAACCATATCCTAGGTCTTAACAACATCTAAAACAATATAAATGTACCTGTACATAATATACTCTCCAATCGGAGGATAATCTCTGAAGATACAACTCAATCATAATATCTAGAGATGGATAACCAGCAGGATATATGATAAATGGAAATACTGAAAGTAAGATACAATTCATAATTTAAATAAGTTAAGTATTATCAACACAACACACAAAGTACGACATAAATACATATCAAAGTAGCTAAAAAATATCCAAATAACAGTCCTAGCAATCTATAGGAACTATAGGTGTCTCCTCTAAGCTAACTGGATCCTCCTGCTAATCCAGGTCGCAGGTGTCATCTATATCTGCTCCATAATAGGGGGTGCAGAAGTCCTCCAAGTTCTCTGTAACATTTATCAACATATCCAGTCAGAATTTGAGTGAATACATAACTCTGAAAGCAGTTCCAAAATATGGTAGAAAATATAGAACTAGTAATAGAATAGAATACATAGCGTGCTGCAAATGAAAGTACAGGAATACAAGAAATACAGACAAGAAATCTGAGTACACAAATAAGATATAGAATCTATGAACTATAAATAATATAAGTATTTCAGAGCACAAGATGGTTATATGATCGGTTTAGGTTGTACATGATTATTCTACGGTAACTCGATTATACGTGAAGGCATACTTGACATGTACATGATTACACTAATGGGATTTAATCATATAACCACTTCTACTCCCCTGCCCCAATCAATAAACAAGGATCCGATTAAGTTATGATACGTACGTGATTGTTTGTCATACATGAAGTACATATGAGAACATGAAAGCATATGATGTGTACATGAATAATACGAATACAAGGAGTACTTGATGTACGTAATAAAGTACATGAAAATGAAATACCCAATGCACCCGATAAGGAAATAACATCTCATGACAAGATCCAGAGAGTATTGGTCCATGATAACAATGTGTCAAAGTAGTCTAGAGCAGGCAATATAGATACTATCATGAATAAAAACTAACAGAGAATGTACTTGCCTGATATCCTGAGCAACTGATGTGTATTGGTATCTGAACTGGAGTCACAAGGACCTATGATATAAATTACAAGTTACTGTGTGTTCTAAATTAGACAAAGGATTAAAATAATGATATCTACATGCTGCTAGGCCTTGCTAGGTCAAAAGTCAAGTATTGGTCAACTTATAGTCAAACTAAGTCAAACTTAGCTAATTAGGTCAACTTGGTCCTAGTTGGTCAATTACCTAATCTAGGGTTTGGATAATAGACTATTATAGTCTATTCTAGTGCCAGGCTAAAGTAGCATTAACCTCATCAAATCCTAGGTTCAACATTCTATAGAAAACTAAGTCCCAAGTATAATAAGGATACTAACTCAACCCTTTTCTTACTACCCTCATCTCAATCCTATATATATATATATTATATATATATATATATAATATATATATATATATATATATATATATATATATATATATATATATATATATATATATATATATACATATGAGCATGTCTCAAAGTCATTCATATATATACATATAGATATATCCCATCTCTAAAATACCCTTATAATATATGGTACATACACTAGTCATGAACTTACCTGTTATACCCTTGCAATACAAATGTATATATGAACACTCAAGCTAACCCAATAGGAAATGGGACTCATACAACATATATGCATGGGTGACTGAACATCATAGGGTTAAAGGGACAGATTTAAAGTGTTGGTTACAGAACATTGGCCTTCCTAATGCTTAGGACAGAACATGCTAAAGTGCAGGACAGGTTAGTTATCAAGTGAATGGTTTGATACCTTTCAAATGCAGTGAACAAGCAAAGTGATACTGCTCTTATTAGTAGAAAATCAAGGGAATGGCTAAAGCCTTGGGGTCTGAACACTTGATGTTAGGCCTAACATGGTGGTTGATTAATTTGGTATAGATGAACAAAATGTTCAGTGTAATACTGAACATCAAAACCTGGTGATTGCTCTGGACATGAAACACAAAGGCCACCGAAGTGTAGTGAATGTCTACAATGAATGCAAAACTAACTAATACTCTAAGAGTATCAGTTAGATGGCAAGAAGATTAGGATATACGCATAAAGGTCAGATGCTTATCAAATAAAGTAAATGCAAGGGCAGACATCCCATATGATGTGGAAGATAAGATTTGAGCAATTAGGAATGTAATAGCAAGATGGACAAATGCATCACAGTAAGGGAAGATGTATGCAGGGGCTAAAGGCTATACAGGACACATAACAGAATTGGATATATACACATATAGCAGATTGACCAAGTGGACAGATAACTGGTAGTATCTAATACTCAAATCTGGACTCTATATACAGGGCATTACAGTTTGGAATGCAAGACAATCGAATTGCATGAAACTAAGGCAGTGTCTAAAGGCTATGCATGCCACAAACATTAATGGTGAAAGGGAGAACGAACAATGGGTTAGGGACAGAACTATGGTTTAAGAATCAACCTAAGACATGACAATATGGTCTGAAAGAATGCAGTGATATTAAAAGTGTTATGATACATGAGGTCTGAACTAATGTTCAGAACTGGACTTCTCCTATATGCAGGTTCCAATACAAATGAAGAGAATGTGAGGTCACTAAATGCAGTAAATGAAATAACAAGATGGACAGATCAGTAAAGGGCATGGCTATGAAATGATGCAAGACAATATTCAGTTCAAAGTGAAACTGGAAATACAATGGCTGGACTTCCATATGCATGGGAATGCATTTGAATGTAGTGAAACAAGATAGGTTTGACTGAATCAAGGAATGGGGTTTTGGTCATAATACATTGCTTGATATAAGGAAGTCCTGCTCATATTCCAAACTGATACATCAACAAGAATATCAAATTCACAGAACAGGTAATTGTTCAAGTTATGAAAAATATCAAGGAAGGTTTGTTAAAGTTAAATATGAAGTGAATGAACAAGGGCAGAAATCACTCTTGACTGAACAGATCACACAGTGAATGTAATAAACTAACAAAAGGGCGTGACTAAAGTGCACTGTTACTTAAGTGCAGTGAGCAACATCATGAGCCAGGTAAAGGTGGATATCTCGATAGCACAAAACAAATAAAAAAACAGTGAATCAAACAGTAAGCAATACCATAAACCCGAGTCCCTAAGTCTAATATACTCCACCAAATCAATCAAAAATCACTAGACAGCATTCAATACTCCTAACACAATATTATCAATAGGAAAACCCAATTAAAACTAAAATTAAAGTAACAAAAGCCCTAAGAGTCATTTCACCCAACACTTGATGTGCAAAACTGATACTGTCGTGATGCGCACTCCAAATGAATCTAAACTTGACCCAAATTCTTTCTAATGTAATGAAATCCTAAATGAATGTATCTACATTAAGGAATGCGAAATTGGAGTGTTTAGAGGGTTCTTACTACTTGAGAGATGGATTTTCAAGGAACAAAACCAAGATCTAGATCTCCTTTAACTTCCAATGGCCAAATTGCTCCAATAGACTTCCAACTAGTCAATAGAGGCTTCCTCTCTTCAACGGGAAGAGATTACAATTGGTTTGAGAGAATGTGGACTTAATTTGGTAGATGGAGGCAATTTTGGAAGAACACAAATTAGGGTTGGAGTTCTAATAGAAGGGGGAAGAAGAAGAGGGGGTTGCTATTAATAGCAAGGGGAATGCCTAGGTTGTTCGGCCATGAGTGTTGGACTAGGGTTTGTTTAGGTACAATAGTCTAAAGGCCTTCCTAATGTCATTTAAAGCCATTTAAGGAAAAGGACCAAAATAGCTTATTGTTTAAGTCAACTAATAGGCTCTATATGATATTCTAGATAAATTAGAGCCTAACTAACATGTCTAATCTCACTAACCAAGTTTCGATAGTCTTGATCAACCTCTAGTCAATGTGGTTCTAAGGTTTCACCAATTAATCATACTAACACAATGCATTAATTAAATAATATTAAAATAGTAAAAAAATTACAATTTACCAAAATATCCTTATTCTAGAAAGTGGTAGTGACTGGGTTTGTGGAGCTAAATAATGAACTCAAGAAGGGGTTTTATTGGTGTATTACCAGCCATACTCTCCAACTCTAAATGCAAGGTAAAATGCCAAATAAGCCCTCATAATGCGTCATGAAGGTTTATTTTAGGAAGGGTTTAATTAGGGAATGTTCCATTAACTAAAAGAAGGATTTTTCTTAATCATTTATCTCTAATTAAATGAGTATAACATGACCAACTAATGGCTTCACTAATGGTGTCAAGACAAGTCTAGTTGGGTCTGCCTAGGTTCACTAACAGCTAGTCTAAGTAGTATCTAAAAACTAGCAAGTAACTCCCTCACATTTAATTACATGCATAATACCAATCGTGGAAAAATAAATAAACATACAACCATAGAATTAATATGAAATATAATTTTTAAATTGGTACAAAATAGGGGAAGACAAAAATATCCCTATTCTGGAAATGTAGTAGTTACAATCCTACCCCTAGAAAAAAATTTCCTCGATATTTAATTTGGTTGCACTCTTCTCTAGGTCAAACTCCCAAAAATCAAAGTCTAGCAAAATTCTATCTAAAGTTATACAACATGCAATTCTATGGAATGGAAACAAATATGCATGGTTACAGCCTCTACAGTGTTACGTTATTATAGTCTCTATTAGGGTTTACTATTAATCTAGCATGAAAATCACATCTGCAAGCTAAAGCTACTAAGAAATCAATCAAAAAATCAACTGAATAAAAGGAATCAGGAAGAAGAAAAGAACAAGACCAAACCTCCTAGCCTATCACCTGCAGCGTTGGTCTCCTCGATCGCCATCACAAAAGTCCTGTCCTGATGGGGTATCTCACGTTGCTAGTACGGGACATGATGCGATGCCACAGGTGGCCTTGTCGGAACCTTCTCTCACTGCCTTAGACACCTGCACTCCCACTCTCATGATACTCCTCACAATCAACACTAATACCTAACCTGACACAACATATCTTCAAGTCACTAGGCTACTACACTATCCAAGGAAGCTGCCTCAAAACTAATGGAAGTGAAGGCTAATGAGGAACTGAACTAAAGAAACTAAAAATATCTCTACCCCGATCTAGTAGGGTAATGAAACTGAACTCAATGATTATAAGATGGAATGATAGAGACGATACGTTAAGAAGCAACTTAAGATACAATCTGATAACATAAACGCCTATCCAGAATCATGTTATCCAGAATTCTCGCCATGCCAGTAAGTTTGGTTGTGATAAACCATAGGGTCCATAACTAAGGTATATACCTCTAGAATTATGGTATCTAAAATTTTGGCCCTACTATATGCTTGGAAGCAAAAACTCTAAATTCTATAACCAAGAGAAATATATCCAAAATTAGGCCCTAAGTCTTCGCCATGTCAGTTAATATGGCTGCGATAAACTCGAGACTCTATAACCAAGACGGACGGCTGCAATCCTCACTACGTCACCTAGTATGTACTACCAGAATATACCTTTGATATAGTCCATAAACTCAGCTTGATACAAATCAAAGTCAACAATCGAACACCAAGAGTCAATTCTAACAACGAACAAGAAAGGGTAGACAGAAACAAGTGAAAGCAAATTTCGAGATAGGATTTATAATAAGATTATCAGGGGTCATCCTTGGAATCTCTCAAGGAATCCTAATTATGACTGAGTATTCCCTCAACCTAATATCCTATCTCCTATCGCAAGCTTGCAGTAGTACAACTAAGTCATTGCACATCGCTCTAATGGTGAAGTCTGACCTACCCGGGCTACAACTAAAAATGAGTCACGACCCGTATTCGATTTAGGAGCACAAATGCATAATAAAGCCCAGCCTACACCATAGTGTCGGCGGTAGAACTTTATCTAGGTCAACTAAACTAACAGTGAATATGATAACCTATCAATAGATATCATCTCCAACTGGAGAACAACAATAATATAGCATTCTCAATCACAATTCTATAAAGAATAATGAAATAGCACGACAGGTGATACTAACATAATGAGAAATTTCAAGTACAAAGTATTATAATACATGCCTAGAGTCTAGAGTCAAATACACCAGTACAAGTCTGAAATAATAAACATACTAGTCAGATAGTGCTGGAGACAATATCCAGTATAAAGCGTAGTCTACTGGGTCGCCACTACAGTCTCCTCAGTGGGAACTAGGCCCTCCTATGCCAAAGTCTCCAGATATATGCCTACTACGTCCTGCAGACCATAATAGGTAGTGCACTCATCCTCGTCGTCTGAAAAATATATCCAGTCATGATTGGAGCAAAGTACATTTCCAACAATAGTTCTAGTAAATGATATGGACTTTGTAACAGTAAATAGAAAGAATATACAAGAGTAAGTAAATACAAGAGTAAGTAAAGTGTACATGAAAGTAGCATGGAATGATAAAACTGTAAACAAGAGCAAGAACAGTAATACAGATTATATCATGTACAAGAGTAAAAAAATCTATACTATCAATGTAAGTGAGTACTAACTTCGACATGTGACCGACTTGGAAACTTGCATGAGAAATATGGCCTGGTATACGTGCAGTGTATAACTAACATTCACAAAAAAACAATATCATGCACGGGAAAGATATCGTCACATGTCTACACTACTACTCTTCGCCCTTGACTGGTATAGTGGATCCAACCGTGGAACGTTATGACACGGGATACTCTGAGAAGGTAGCTAATCCTCTTAGCAATCTGTGTCTATACAATGTCCAGGAACAATAACGGGGCTACAGGATATACCAAAACAAAGAAATAATATCTCATGCCGGCATCTAGAAATAACAATTTGTGTAACCAACATATTGAGAATTCAAGGATATCTACACTAAATACAAGAAACATAGAAAATACCATAGATAAAAATTATCAGAGGATGTACTCGCTTGAGATCTAGTGTATAATATCAATTGTGTCCAATACGATGTCTCGAAGGCCTAAGTATGAAATATCAATATTAATTTGTATTTTGCGATCATAAATAGGCTATACAAGGTCAATTCTAGGTCTACAAGTCATTTCTAGGTCAAACTAGGACATACCTTGGTTTTTAGGACCATACTTACCTTACCAAGGTATTCTAGTCTATACTAGGTCAATATCCTATCCTTCTATCTATCTAGTATACCTATAGGCTTATTTATCAGTATCCTAGCAGTTAACTCAAATCCTATTCAATTACCCAAGCATGTAACATGTAGGTAAATATCCAAACCTTTATCTTAACTATACTAAACTTAGACATTTCCATATTACCCTCCTTTACCTATTACCTATGAAATGACATATGGGTAATTAATATCCAAATCCACTTGCCATTTTGCCTATCCAACCCTTATCCTAACATTACCTAAACATTATCATATAACACACTACCTATAATGTCTTTTACCTATCACCGATACACCACAGGTGCATGTACACCCATACATTATACATTACTACCTATTAACACACACAACTCTACATGACAACTACATTATATATATATATATATATATATATATATATATATATATTAATCCACGAGAACCGTGGTAGCTGAAGCCTTTAATAAAAACGAAAGGAAGAGGAAGATGGAGCAGGAAGATAGCCCTTACTCCTATAGGTGTGGGGGTGGAACCCCTAGGGGCTTAGTCAAAAAGAACTAAGCTAAATGACAACCGACTCTCTACTTCTTACTGTTAGAATGGAGAGAGAGCGTGGGGGGGGGGGGTATTTGCCTCGCGTGTGGCCTTAACGTATTCGACAATAACTTTGTGTAAGGTAGAAAGGGATGCCAGTGCAGCATCTGTTTTCTTGACTCTCCTAAAATGCTCTCTGGTGTTTAGGATCGAAGGCGAGAGAGGCTAGCAGGCTAAACCCTTTCACATCCTCGTCTTCAGAGAGGGTATTAACGATCTTGGCAAAATAGGTCATTGTCCTAATCTTGGTCTCTCCATCTGAATTCGGGTGTTGCACTTCTCTGATAGCAGACGAAGGGGCAATCTTGCCCTCCCCGGAATAGCTATTGTTGTCCGACAATGCAGGACAAGACTTACCGCAGTCCTCGGGGATCTCTGCTTCGACCTCCACCATATATTTTTCTTCTTCTACCACATTTGCATCTTATTTTGCTTCTACTTCTTTAGAAATGATAGCTTCATTATCTACCGTCTCATCTTCTCCCTTATTTTTCTTAGGAGCCATACCTGTATGGATATAAGCTCCACCGGAAAGGAGTTCTATCGCTATAGGACTGTTGGCCTCCACCAGTGAGCTAGGTTCCACCGCTATGGGAGTGACTGCCAAGTTAGCGAGACCACACAATGTCGGGGTGTGATCTGGGGTGATGGCCTCAGTGTCGGTGGTATCTCCGTTCGCCTCAGGAATCTCAACGACATTTTCCTTAAGGAGGATGTCGAATTTGTTGGAGAGGTTTATTCCATGGTTTTCGGTGGTGGTGGTGGGGGGCCTTCCTTTTGGAGGGCTTGTCTGAGAAAGTTCAGGGCTACTGGAATTTCTTGCTCTGTCATCGAAGTGAAGGTGGGAGTTAGGTATGGGAGAAGGGGTGGGTTGTTATTGTCGTGTATTGATGTAGAGGGTACCAGCCTCTTAGGTACAGTTTTCTTCAGTTCAGGGTGTGCTTTAAAGCAAAGTTCGGTGGAGTGGCCACGCATATTATATATATATATATATATAATTTTTTTTTTCCACGCATATTATATATATATATATATATATATATATATATATATATATATATATATATATATATATATATATATATATATATATATATATATATATATATAACTGTGTGTGTGTGTGTGTGTGTGTGTGTGTGTGTGTGTGTGTGTGTGTGTGTGTGTAATATTCATGCCCCCAATTTACTTATCCCACATACACATATTATCCCCTTATCTAAAGCCCTTTACCTGTTGTTTACTACACTTCACCATGC
>JANAVB010013597.1:13530480-13656307 GCA_029216955.1 Iris pallida
ATACTTCGTTTCAATGTTCAATGACATCATGCCTCAACTCAATGTTTGTCAACCGAACGACCCAAAGGTCACGAACACCTTTCGAGGTATCATGTTATATCTGACAGTTTCGTCACATTCATGCCACAACTGTATTCTTTCGCAACGAAGCCATCTTTCATGATCTCGTACACATAGGCACGTTTCGACACATTTATCATCTTTTCTCTCGCGTCGTGCACTTGGGGGCACGCATCGAAGCCGTATATCCATGTTCTATGACTTACTGTTCAATGTTCGGGACTTGCACGCTAGGACGCTCGCCTATTGTCTTTCAATATTCAAGCCTTTCTAACTCGTGTGCGAAGGCACGGAATGGCTCATCCACGAAGGCACTTGCCGAATACAGTTATCCTATGTTCTTGTGGCTTGCGCACCGAGGTGCTCGCCTTTGAGATATCCAATGTTCCATAGCGACTCGTGCATTTGATGTACATTTTATTTCAATTGTTCTAAATAGTGTTCGACACACATTACAATTTGTCTTCTGATTGGACCACGTCCGTTGCGTCGATAGGTTAACTTAGCATAAAATGATATATTCTGACTTAGACATGAAGGAGTAAAATGAAGAGTTAGTTCTCCCACCTTGAGTCAATACGCCTTGTCGTTTCGTCGAGCCAGTGCGGCTCGATTTTATAACTTCGTTGCATGGCCAACTCCCCTGACTTAGCCATTCGAGCACTTCGTGCTATATTGAATTATACGTCCGATTTGGCTTACCGTGCTAATGACTTTGTCCGTCGTAAGGTGACGATTGGTTTCACGGACCCGTTTCTGAATAAGACAAAATGTCGACCTCTAATATTTCAACGTAAATGGATAGCCTGCACATGAAACCAACTAAAATCAATACTTACAACGATTCAGACTTGCGCCTTGGTCGATTCAATTTCTTAGAATCTTCGAGCCGACTCAACACACTTATCCTTCGAGGCAATGCGACGCTTCGCATCGATTTAACTCGATGCATTTCTTTTAGGACAAAGCAACTCTTCGCATCGATTGTTCGATGCATTGCTCGAGACAACGAAACTCTCGTATCGATTCACATCGATACATTTTATTCGATCAACGCGACTCTTTGAGTCAACGCCCCAGCGTAATATGCCGTACAGAGCGGGGCATTACAGAAGCAGTAGCTCATTTAGCCCCGATACTTGTACTTTCGGAAGGGATTGGGGGATTTTAAATCTTCAGTGATGCCTCAGGAAAAGGCTTGGGATGTGTGCTCATGCAACAAGATAAGGTAATCTCCTTTACCTCAAGATAGGTGAAGCTGCACGAGGCGAACTATCCTACACATGACATAGAATTAACGACGATTGTGTTCACGTTAAAATTATGGCGACACTACCTTTATGGTATAGAATGCAAGATTTGTAAGGATCATAAGAGCCTCAAATATCTCTTCATCCAGAAAGAACTAAACTTATGGTAGAGGTGATTGGTGTAGCTTATCAAATAATACGACCTGACGATCGACAACACGTCTGGCAAGGAAAGTGTTGTGGTAGATGCATTGAGCCGAAAGTACACAGCCTCACTATCCATCAATGGCAAGATACTGTATGACCTAGAAAAGATAGGCATCGAACTCCGGGTTAGATTCATAGGAGTGCAAGTAGCTCAATTGTACGTGCAGCCGAGTTGGCTAGAAAGGATTAAGACATTCAGAAGGATGACCACTACCTAAAAAAGATGCGAGAGCTGATCTTCACGAATAAGGTGAACGACTTTGCGGAAGACGAGACTGGAGCGTTGTGGGTGAAAGGTCGGCTATGCATTCCGGAAGACTCATAACTTCGAAAGGAGAAATTGTCGGAGGCACACTACGCGATATATTCCTTGCATCCATGCGGCACCAAGATGTACCCTCCGCACAACATTCTAGTGGCATGGGATTGTAAACCCCCTAAAATTTCACTACAATTTTTATTTTTATTATTTATTTTATTTTGGTATTTTATGTCAGGTGCGAATAGGTAAATTGAAGTATTTATTTATTATATACAAAAGTTTTATTATAATTTTTTATACAGAAAATAAATTATTTTTTGAAATAATATAAGGTAAATATTTTTATCTTACTTGAGTATAAAATGTGTCGCATTGAATTTTGTCAAATTTTATTTTATTACTAGATAAATACTATTTTATTTGTTATACACGTGTAGGTAATAATTTAAAATAATTCACTTATAAATAATATGTACTACTTTTCATATGATGTACATGAAAATAAATTCATGTAAATTTGTACAAAATGATTTTTAATGAATTATTTTTAAATTATAAAAAAGTATTTAAATTTTTTTTGATGTTAATATTTAAGTAATTGTGGAGATTTAAATTGGAGATTAGATTTTACTAAATTAGTTTAAAATTGATTTAAATTAATGGTGAGATTTTTCTAGTGGGGTTTAAAGCGGTCCTAATCTTTATCTAACTAGAATTTCTCCACCCTATTTATAGGGGAGTATTGCCATTATTTTTCTCCATAAATTTTTCTCTGCCATAATCATCACCATTGTGTGTGCATCGTGTCCTTGTACATCTTTACCGTGCCAGCCGTGACGGTCTCGGGTCCGACCCTGGGTGTCTTTTCACTATGTCCAATTTCAATACACATACACAAAAACCCATCTTCGTGTCTGACACGCCAGATACGGCCCCAATATACAAATTTCTATGTCAGACACCCCAATACAATACCAAATCCTAAAACCCTAGCCCTAGGTAATAGCCCCGACCATCCTTTCTCGTTGAACCCGACCAGCCTCTTTTTTGGCGGCCAACCCACTATTTGCCTCCCTGACCTCCATGACCTTGCAGCCATCGACTGCCTCGGTCATCGCTGCTACCACCTACAAATACCAACTACAACCATTAGCAAATACCGGTCTTCCATCCGTCACCAACTTCTCCTCCTCATCAGCACAAACAGACCTACGGTGAAGCAGCCACCTCGACAACCTCTGCTCGCCCCAACCATCTATCCTCGGTGCTACCATCATGGTGTGCATGTCCGCCGACTAAACCCCACGATCGCCCGACCACCGACTCCCTCGAGCTCGCCATCACAACCACCTCCTCTGTCCTCCACCTTTTCTCGATTTGATTCTTATTTCATTAGTTTTAGTATATTGTTTTAATGGGTTGGTAGTAAATAAGTATTGGGCTTATATATTAGTAAATAGTTTTTAAATAATATATTGAGTTATATTTTTAGCTAACAATAGTTAATAGGGTTATTCTTGGGTTACATAATACATGAGTTTATTTCGGCTTTAATATATACAAAAGTTTGGGCTTGTATATATACTATAATATTGGAAAAAGTATACTAGAAATTTTAAATTATAATATTGTATTATTATATTTGTATTCTAAATAAGATGTTTGACTTAGAGAAAAATATATTATTTTGATCTCGGGCCTATATTGATTTCAAATATTAGTTTTAGTCCTAAACATGATTTTCCATTTTTTAAGTATTTGTAATATTCTGAGCAATAAAAATATTTTTAGGTATTGAATAAATTTTCAGTCCAGAAATATTTTTTAATATATTTTCTAATCAATAATTTCTTTTCCTAAATCAAATCTCCCACAAGATTATCTCTTAATCGTGACTAATCAAACATTCCTATTTTCACGCGAATTCAGACCATTACACATCGACCATGTCCATTGGACAAATTTGGACATCAGATCTTCGCATCACACCAGACAAGATATCTTGCCTTATTTACTACTTATAATTATTTTTGCATCTTTATTGTTTAGTTACTACATATTTATTAGTAGTCTATTTCCAGTTCATTAAGTTGCATCTCTGTTTACTGTTTATGGTTTGCTTTACTATTTTTCCAGTTATATATTATAACATCCTAGTCCCAAAATATGTAGGACTAGGTACGTAAATATGTCAGCCGTATAATAAATATATATAAGCTGTAAATGCAGTATATAGACAGCTATGGTTCACTAATCTCATCCACAAAATAAGGGAAGTAAACATATTATAAATCAATTATGAATTATCATTGTATAAGTTACTGGATGGAGACAGATCCACTCCCAATATTAAGCAAGCAAGAAGCAAGTAGCAAATAAAGAATACAAGTAGCAAGGATGATCCAAGAGCACGTCATCTTCGATAGAGAGGGAAGATAACAATCTTTGCTGGAATTTCTGCGAAAAGTTAAGAACATATACACCTGGAGAGATCACCAGGTCCTTATAAGGACATAACAAGATACAAAAAAATATGTCATATAACTGAATATAAACTACTCAAAAGTAATTTGGATCATACACTTGGAGAGATCACCAGGTCCTTATAAGGACATAACAAGATACAAAAAAATATGTCATATAACTGAATATAAACTACTCAAAAGTAATTTGAGTTCTCTAGCCTAATGGTATTAGAGCGGACACCCGGAGGGACCGGCAAGGTTCGAGTCCCCCAATTATGTGTGTGTGTGTGTGAGATTTCAAAAAAAAAATTAAGGACAGAACATGGTACCCTAATCCATGATGAAGTATCTTTCCATGCCATAAATCTGATATAGTATCCGGATCATAACATGCATCAGTATTTTATCATCGAAGCAGTGAACCATACCTACAACCAAACAAGAAAAAGGTATAGCATACTAGTTAGTTCGCGATAAATACTATTCTAAGTCGCGATCAGGTATAAGTACACAAACCAAAAGTACATATACCTAAACGGATAAGGTCGCCGAACCAGTCTATGTGAATGCAATTTAAGAATAAACCTCCAACATAGGGGTTCTCTGACTAAAATAGGATTGGCATAGTCCCCTCTTAGGCACCAAGGGTCTCAAAGTATCACGTTTCCTCGAATATTAATGGCCATCAGTAAAACATAGGGTCGTCAACCGTCATCTCCGACGGAGTGTACGGTTACAAAAGGTAATGTGCATGGTAGCCCACACACTAAGAAAATATCCTCCCTACCCTATGCCTATATATGTTGTATCTATAAAACATGTAATCTCGATTAACTGCTAAGTTAAACTAATCAATGCAAATGATATTAACAGCTAAATCCTATCACACGGTCTATACGTACCCGAGGACCGCCGACTACGCAAGTCCAAGATCTATATGTGACTCACGATTTCGTGGCATACCCGTGTCAAGGCCAATGAATGCAGCATAAACAAAGGTGGTTACTTAATTCTAGGTCAATGTGCGTAGAAATAAATAACATAACTAAAATATAACTAAATAGTAAATTGCATCTACATGTGATTTATACGACCAATTATTATTTCAGAAAATAAATAATAAATAAATGCATACGACAGGGTGAGTTAAAGTAAATAAACAGCAATGACAAGATATCTTGCCTGATAGTGGTGCCTGGTGTGGTGCGATGGTCATGATGGCACATATTTGACTTTGGTGTTAAAACTTCACAAGATGGCCTCCGATGGTGGGATAGATTATTCCGTCGAGTCTAGGACAGTCGAATTAGCTAGGTTCGACATAAGGCAGTCCAGTTTCACTACAGAATAGGAAATATGTCATGGTCAAGAATTGATAATCGATGGAATTGGTGTAAATAATACATATAATATTTTAGAAAATACTTATCATATTTGGAAAATATACTGTAGTAGTCAAAATACTTTTGAATAATATTTTTGAAAATATAGAATCATTTTTATATTAAAAACCATAATTTAACTAGGTAGAAAATATCTAAATAATATTTTCAGGAAAAAGTTATATTTAAAATACCATAAAATTAAGACAATAATATATTTTGGGGCTTCTAGCAAAAAATTTGAAATTATATTAAATAGCTCAAGCACTATACTATACTTTCTTTAGAAAGATTACAAATATTTATTAGTAACAAAATATCTACATAATACTGGGTTTTAATGATACAATTAATAATAACAATAATAAAGTTTATAATGCACACATATACTCTTAACATAAGGAATTAGTAAAAACAAATAGTAATAGTAATAATAATTTTAATAATAGTAATAATAATAAAAATAAAAACTAAAACTTAATCCCACTAAAAATGAGAAAGCAAGGAAGAGAGAGAAGTCAGAGAGATGGAGAGTGGGAGAGAATTGTGAGAGAGATGGAGAGCCGAGAAGAAGGAGAATGGAGATCTCACCTTGGTCGACTCGTCGCGGTGAAGGGCGCACACATGCGTCGACGGAAACGCATCTCCGACGCTGGTCGAGGTGGAGATGCGAGCTCGTCACGGTGCAAGAGAAGCTGCGGCCGACAATAGGTCTGGAGGTTGGGGTTTTGGCCGAACACCATGGAGGTGGTGGGTCACAATGGCTAGTGGCTCAGTCGAGGGTTCCGACGTGGACTCGATCAAGCACGCCGGAGGACAGATAAAGGAAGTTCCTTTTGGTTTGATGATGGTGATGGTAGTGGTGGCTTTACCGGTGGTGATGGCCGATAGGCGCAGGCGGTGGGGGTTGTGGTGGTAGAGGTGTAGGTGGGGGTCTAAGTGGTGTAGGTGGCAGTGATGGGAAATGTAAACCCCCTAAAATTTTACTATAGATTTTATTTATTTTTATATTGGTATTTGTACGTCGAGGATGAATACGTACATATGAAGTATTTAATTATTTTTTATACAAAAGTTTACTATAAGTTTTTAATGAATAGAAAATGAATATTGTTGTTTCGAAATACATATTAGGTAAATATTTTGTATATAAAATGTCTCCCGTCGAATTTTAGTCAAACTTTATTTTTATTTTTATTATTATAAAAGTCTATTTTTATTTATTACAAGTAAGGTAATAATTTAGAAAATAATATTTTTCCATGATAAATAGTATGTATTATTTTGCATGCGAAGTACATGAAAGTAGATTCATGTATAATTGTAAAATTAAAATTTAAAAATTCTTTGGAGTTATTTTAAATTTATAAAAAGCTATTTTAAATTTATTTTAATATTTAATAATTATGGTAATTTAAATAGGAGTTTAGATTTTACTAAATTAGTTCTAAATTTTACTTAAATTAAAGGCGGGATTTATACAACGTGGTTTAAATCATTCCTATCCCTTATCTAACTAAGATTCCTCGACCCTATTTATAGGGGAGCCTAGCCATTGTTTTCTCCACAAATGTTTCTCAAATATCTCTACCAATGTGAGTGCATTGTGTCGGTGTCCACTTCCTCCATGTCAGCCTGTCGACCTCGGGTTCGACCCCGGGTGTCTTTCCAGTACATAATATTATTTACATGTACAAATTTTCTTCCCCATTTCCGTGTCCGACAACCCCGGACACGAACTCAATTCACCCATCCCCGTGCCTCCCCGTGTTGCGCAGGATATGACACTATCCTCCCAAAAATAGGAACCCTACCCTAATCCTACCCCTAAATCGTCTAATCTGACTGCAGTTCCCCGTCTCGCCAAAATTCTTCCGTCGTCGCTGCCACCGCAGAGCCCACGCTTGCCCTGTTGCACTACTGCTCTTCTGCCACTGTCTTATAGCAGCGACAGCTGCGCAGATCCCACCGTATGATCTCCTCCTAAGACCCTACCACCGTATCTGACCTCACCCAACCGGGACACCACCGCCACCGCCGGTGGCAACACTACCACCATCCCAACTTTGCTGCTACCACCACCCGTAAACCCATCTCTAACATCACCAAACCCCTCCGCCTCCCCCCAAATCACCATCCTAGAAAGAAAGAAAGAAAAACCTACTTACCGGTCCTCCATCATGCTCAAGCCTCGACGCCAACATTACCTCACGGGCCTCCGTCACTCGAGCTAGCACCGCCATAGCCCAAACCCAACCATGTACAGCCACTCCCGTCACTGATCCCCTCCTTCTTCGACCTTGCCGCTAGCGACTTCAACCGCCAGCACTCTAACGAACACCGTGGCCACGACCTTTCAACTATCTCCTGTTCAGCCTCCTCCAGTGGCCAACATCTGCCTCGCCGTCACCTCTCCGCTCGCACCAGTGGCCAACATGAAGTCACGAGTCATACATAAAATAGGACTTACGAACTGATCGTACATCAGTACATACAGACCATCCGTTACACTACAAAAATATTGTTAAATATCGATTGATTTTACCGACGGAAGTGATAATGTCACTATTTAGCGACGGATTACAAACTAACTAGCTACTGATTTATTATGTAAACTACACTAAAACTAAACGTCGCTAGTTCCGTCGATAGTTAGTCGCTAATTTATTAGCAACTACTTAGCGAAGGAAAATTTTGTCGCTGACGCTGTAAAAGTTAAACGACAGCCTTTCTTTCTAATTCTTAAAATTTTACCTAAAATTTATTTTCCTCCCAATTTTCTTCCAAGACTCCTCCTTCGACCTCCTCCTCGTCGGCGACCTCCCCTCCGATTCCCTCCTCCTCCTCGGTGACCTCATCCTTTTCCGACTTCCTCCCCCTCCGTTCCCCTCCTCCTCCTCGGCGACCTCCTCCACCTCCGACCTCCTCCTCCTCGGCAATCTCTCCCTCTGTTCCCCTCCTCTTTCTCCTCCTCGGTGACCTCCACCACCTCCGACCTCCTCCCCTTTCAATCCCCACCCTCAGATCCCTTCCTCCTCCTCTTTCGACTTCCTCCTCACCCGACCTCCTTCTCCTTACCCGACGACCAACGCATTCCTCCTCCTCGGCCCCCTCCTCCTCCTCGAGTAATTTTTTTAATTTTGTTACTTTTTTTATATTTATATTATGTGTTATAGTTATATGTCATAATTTTAAGATTATTTGTAACATATACTTGGACAAGAAGATTACGACATTGTAATTTAATTGTGTAAATATTATAGCTAGGGTTTTGGACACGGACACGGACAAAATAGAGTAGTAAGGGTTTTGGATTCATGGTACTAGGTAGGGTTTTGGGTTTTTGTAAATTATTCAAAATTCGTGAAATTGGAATCGGATATTCGAATATTTTTGGACATTAAGATATCGAATCCGTTAATATTGGATTATGATATCCGAATATTATTCAAAATATTATTTAAATCTAGGATGGTGTTATAGGGTTGTCAATACTATAATATAAGGATACGACCAATACTGATAAGATACGACCAATACTAATCCTATACGGCCGATACCTATCGGATACGACCGATACCGATCTGATACGGCTGATACCTATTAGATAGGACGATACAAATTCGATAAGGCCAACACCAATCTGATACGGTCGATACCAAACCGATAGGCCGAAACTAATCCGATACGGCTGATACTAATCCGATACGGTCGATACCAATCGGATACGACCGATACTGATTCGATAAGGCCAATACCAATCCTATATGGCCGGTACCTATTGGATAGGATGTTACCAATTCGATAAGGCCAATACCAATCCGATATAGCCGATACCAAACTGATAGGCCGATACTAACCCGATACGGCCGATATCGATTCGATAAGGCCAATACCAATCCTATACGACCGATACCTATCGGATAGGACGATAGCAATTCGATAAGGCTAATATCAATCCAATACGGCTGATACTTATCAGAGAGGCCGATCGATACCAATTCAATAAGGCCAATACCAATCCGATACGGCCGATACCTATTAGATAGGCCGTTCGATACCAATTTGATAAGGCCAATATCAATTCGATACGGCCGTTACCAAACCGATAGGCCGATACTAATCCGATACGACCGATACTAATATGATATGGCCGATACCTATCAGATACGGCTGATACCGATTTAATAAGGCTAATACCAAATATGGTCGATACCTATCGGATAGGACGATACCAATTTAATCAGGCCAATACCAATCTAATACGGCTGATACCTATCGGATAGTCCGATCAATACTAATTTGATAAGGCCGATACCAATCCGATACGGCCGATACCTATCGGATAGGCTGATACCAATTCGATAAGGCCGATACCAATCCAGATAGGCCGATACCAAATCGGTACGTCTGATTATGATACCGATACAGTTAACATTGGTTATTATAATTAGGTACTTAATTAGAACATTCTTATTATTTATGTTTTTTGATACTTGTATTTATACAATATTTGGTACGTGGTGCAGAATCGGTTTGAATAATGAGTCGATACTTAGTTGACCATTCGTGGATGTACAATTGACGACATGAGGGCAAGAATGGTTTGGCGGATGATTTTAAGACGGACGTCGAGGAATTTCTAAGATACGCCAGTAGCCAACCTTATTTCATGGACGAAAGGCTCATAAAGTACCCTTGTGTTAATTATCATAATATGCCATTCAAAGTGGTAGATCTCGTAAGAGAGCACCTCTACAAGAAGAATTTCGTACCAAACTACAACGAGTGGACGACTCATGGAGAACCTTTGATTCTACAATATCAGTCCTCCTTCAATACGGAGGTGGGAGAGTCCACTCTTGGAGATCACTTCCAATATCGACATCGAAACATAGAATGTGAGTTGGTATTTGATACGGCTTGTGCCAGTCCAAGTTTTGATCTGGAGGATTCGAATCCTGGTGCAAAGGAGTTCTATGATATGTTCAACCATGCCGATACTCCATTATATCTAGGTTGTGATTCTCATTCTGTCCTGTCAGTAGTGATGCGACTGTTGAACCTCAAGTCTGATTTTAACTTACCGTATGAATGCTATGACTGGATAATTCAGTTTTTTAGAGAGTTGCTGCAAAAAGGAGCGAAGGACTTGCCAGAAAAATTTTGCAAGTCAAAGATGATGATACGGGAACTCAAGTTAGGCTATGAAAAGATAGATTGTTGTCGAAACGGCTGCATATTTTACTACAAGAAGAACAATGATAAAGACAGATGCATTTTGTATAATGAGGACCGGTACAAGGCCATTCAGGACAAAGGAAAATCAACTGCATGAGCAAGGTTGCACCCCTACAAATACATACAGTTTTTGCCAATCACAAAGAGGCTACAGAGGATGTATATGTCCTCGAATATTGTAGAACACATGACACGGCATAGCAAAGAATGGAAGATGGATAAAGAGAATTATCTCATCCATCCGATGGGGAGGCATGGAAGCATTTTAATCGATGTCATCCTGGATTTACTGCGGAGCCTAGGAATGTTCGATTGGCTTTATGTTCTGATGGATTCACTCCTTTCAGACAGTCGGGGGCTTATTAGTCATGTTGGCCACTGATTTTGACTCCTTACAATCTATCGCCATGGATGTGCATGAAGACTCCTTATATGTTCTTGACACTTATCATACCCGGTCCAAAAAAATTCAAAAAAGAATATCGATATCTACTTGCAGCCATTGGTGGACGAGTTGAAACAATTGTGGTATTTCTGCGTTTAGACGTATGATATATCTATAGAGCAGAACTTTCAGATGAGAGCGATATTGATGTGGACCATCTATATTTTTTCCAGTATACAGAATATTATCTGGGTGAAGTACTCATGGTATTATGTCTTGTCTGATATGTATGGAAAAGAGTAAGGCATTCTGCCTTCAGAATGGAGGAAAAACTTATTTTTTGATTGCCATCATCAGTTCCTTCCTATGTCGCATCCATGGAGAAGGAACAAGGACGCCTTTAGAGCTGGTAAATAAGAACTGACTCCTCCCCCATTGAGATTGATTGGAGATATCGTTTGGGCAGAGGTAGAGGATTTGCCGACTGTAATAAAAAAATACAAGATTGGGCCATCACTTAGAAGGATTCGCACATAGCCATAATTGAACGAAGCATAGTATCTTTGGGACTTACCTTATTGGAAGGACAATATCAAAAGAAACAATCTTAATGTCATGGATATTGAGAAAAATGTATTCGACAACATCTTCAATATGGTGATGGATATCAAGGGAAAAACGAAAGACAATTCCAAAGCAAGAAAGGACTTAGAAATTATTTACAGACATCCAGAGTTGCATCTAACACAAAGATCTAATAGTAACCAGGTCAAGCCCTCAGCACCATTTACACTAAGTAGGGATGATAAATTGATAATTTGTAATTGGATTACAAAGTTGAGATTCCCTGATGGTTACGTGTTAAATCTGGCAAGATGTGTCGATCTCAGCGAACGAAAGCTGATAGGGACGAAGAGTCATGATTGCCACATGTTCATAGAGCATTTACTTCCTATCGCTCTGAGAGAGATGCTGCCTCCTAAAGTATGCGGTCCGCTGGCCGAGTTATCTATATTTTAGAGATTTGTGTTCAAGTAAGTTGACGGTGCAACATATGTTTGAACTAGAGGAGAAGATTATATTGAAATTGTGCAAGTTGGAAAAGGTGTTTCCTTCCGACTTTTTTGATAGTATGTAACATTTGCCGATTCATCTTGCATACGAAGCATGTATCAGTGCTCCCGTCGATTATCGACAGATGTATCCATTTGAGAGGTATAAAATAATTAATTATCTAGTACTAGTAATTATTTTATTCAAACAATTCTAATATTGAATATATTATTTATAGATATCTACATCAGCTGAAGAAGAAGGTAGGCAATAAGGCTCATGTAGAAGCTTCGATATGCGAGGCATATATTATTGAGGATGTCTCAAACTTTTTCTCAATCTACTTCGACACTCATGTCAGGACAAACTGGAAAAGAGCAGCAAGAAATGATGAAGGTAAGGTCGATGCACCGAATAGTGGAATCTGTACATCTTCAATGTTGGTGGCAAGTCTACAAGTACTTCTAAGTTACGGTAGTTGGAGGACGATGAGTTTGAAGCCGCTCATCGGTATATCTGCCTAAATAGTAGTATGGAGGAGATGGAAGATAAAAAGAAGTGACATAATTTTGCTACAAACTCCAATTTTGCTGTATACTTGTAAAAATTTCTCTAACTTTTTTCGTTATTATCATAGTATTTTTAGAGCTAAGATAAAATTAGAGAGACCTAGCATTGATGATGATGATCTTGCCAGAGAGGTTGATAAAAAATTTTAGTCGTAGTTCCATAATTATGTAAGAATTAAAATTATTTAACTATTCTAAATTCAATTGATCGACAAAAGAGCTTTTTCCTAATGATGTTATGATACGTAATATTTTAGGTTTTTCGTCCTGGCACACAATTGACGGACAAAAGACTTCGAGTACTAGATGTCGAACCAAGTAAGAGGAAGAAATGTTGGGATGGATATACCATCAATGGCTTCAAATTTAGAACCACTGATAAGCCTATCAATCACTCATTTGTCGATGAGGAAACTAATTACACAAAGAATTTCAGAGTTTGTATAAGGGGTTCAGTCTACGATGCTGATCCAGAATTTGACTATTACGGTATTCTAAGAGATATTGTAGAGCTGGATTACTCTTTTGATACCAAAATTGTGCCATTTAAATGTGATTGGTTCAACACAACACCCAAGAAATGATAGAAAATTGATAACCAGTTTAGATTTATTAATATAAAATACAAAAAAAGATATGTAGGTTTCGAACCATTTGTGTTGGCTAGTTAAACGGTCCAAGTGTACTACACGTGTTATCGTAGTCAACGTCGTACTACTCCTGATTGGTGGGCTGCATGCAAAACTAAATCAATAAATACATATAATATTGGAGAATAAGCATACCACAAGGATGAGATAGTTATGCCTCAACCAACATATATGAGTTTAGCCGACGTTGACGATATGGAGGTTGACGTTACTATAGAGAATAGTATAGTTAATGAAGAGCTTGACATAGAGAACTTATCTCATGTAGAGGAGGAGTCTGAAATGGACATCTCGGATGAGAGAAAAAAATTTGAAGATGCATGTGAAAGTGGAAGTGATAGTGGAAATAAAGAAGATGAAGATGAAGAAGATCCAGAATACGAAGAAGATGAAGAAGATTAGTACGTATTACCTACTTATGAGTATCATCACACCATTTTTTATTTCTATTAGATTAGCATTGATTATTTGTATCAACTCACCATTTTTTAATTTATATTAGATTTGCATTGATTATTATATCATCACACCATTTTTTATTTCCTTCAGACTTGCATATGGTGGGTCGAGGCCGTACACGACATCGAGGATCTGGGTCCCGCCCTCCTGCTCCTCCTAGTACTCCAGCTGCAGATCTCAGAGTAGTTAGCGAGGATGATTTGGTTGATGAGGACGATGGCTTATCTCCACCATTCGCTCGTTCATCGGTCGGCGGAGCTAGCCCTGTAACACCCAGTTTTCGAGAAGAGGGTAATTTTGAAATTTTGTAATTTTAGTCTTTTAATAATGATATTTAAATCATGATATGATTTATGATGATTTTTAATCATTTTAAAAACTATTGTAAATCATGACTTATGATTTTGGTGTTTTGATAGTGTAACCTTGGAGACTGGTTGACCTAGAGCCTAGCCTTGTGATTAGGGTATTCTATTTATCATTTCTAGTTTGAGGTTATTTTTGACATTTTTGGGGTAATTTAAATTTATTAGAATTTATTTGAATTTATGGGAATTTTTAGGAATTATTTTTGGAATTGTTGGACTAGGTTGATTTTGACTAGTTTTGACCCTTGTAGACCAACCTAGAAGCTAACCCTAGTTAGTATGGACTTGGTTAGGTTATATGACTCTAGTCTAACCTAAGCTAACCCTTGGTTTGGTCAATAGACTCTAGTTAGCAATAGGAATTAGAAAGTCATAAGTCATGGCTTATGATTTAGAACCTTTAATAAATCAATTCAAGCCATAGCCTTGTAGATTGGCCCAAAGCCCAAGAATTGCAAAATCCTAATCTCTAGACCCACTTGGCCGGCCATCATATCATCATTGGGAACATCACCCTATAAATACTCTCTTAGTTTAGGGTTGCCTCTTTTTTTTTAGAAAAGCTCAAGTTTAGGAAAGAGGTTTGTTTCCTATTTCATTTAATCCCTAGAATTCCATTCCTTTTCCTTTTTCATTCAAATCTCTTCCATTAGGTTTTAATATACCTATTCTTGCTGTTATAGGAGTTTCATTTCAGTTTGGTATTGTTTTATGGGATTGGGACATCAAGGAGAAGAGCTCTAGAAAGGGGGTTTTTCTTGAAAGTTCAACTATAGGTAACTTCTCCATTTCTCCATGAAATTTTGATTTCTTTACATATTTAGGAAGCCCTAGGAGTCCCCTAAGTGTCTGAATTGGTTTCGTGTCGGGTTTCATAAGTTTCGTGTCTGTTTGGATACGTATCAGGAACTGTCCTTAGGTGTTTGTCGAAATACCTCAAAGGGCATGTCGATTTCTTTTGAGCAATGTTTTTGAATAGGAATCTAGGTTTTATTATTAATTATGGATTTTTGTTCCTCTGTGGTGGATTTTGTGTAGGGTTGTGTCGAATTCGACGCATGGACACGCGCTGCACACACGCGCGCGCGCTCGGGTTCTGTCCCCTGCTACTCCGGAGCTCTAGAGGACACGAAACGCAACTAGGACATGCGAGACTCGACACACGCCATGGGGCTATGATTGACACGCCACGTGTCAAGTCTCACGTATCCACGTGGCGTGTCAAGAGGGATATCAGTGTCGTACTAATTTTACACTGTGCAGTGCACACGTAAAATAGTGCACTGATACGGCTCTGTATATTCGGACATGACACTCTAGGACACAGTGTAGGTTGTTGGACACTTATCTAGACCCTGGGCGAACCTAGGTTTACGAGCACGAGGCCTAGTTTGGCCTGTGTCGTGTGCACGACACGAGTGCACGTGTGCACGAGACAGTGCACTGGACAGTGCACTGTTATGCCCGATTTGGGTTTATTTGTATTGGACATGATTGTGTCGTATTAGTGGACACGTGATGGACCCTGGGACACAAACACATTGTATATTTCATTTACCAACTTTTTATTTTGTGCTTTAATGATTTTTTAATAGTAATTGTTAATTTACCAAATTCTGAACTGTGTATTGATTTCCTGATTTTTCCAGATTTTGTTATTGAACTTTGAACATCAATTTAACCTATTCTACACTGTTAATTACATGATTTTAAACCTCTAACTTGTACTCCTATATGTAATCTAGTTATATGTCAATTTTTGATTTATTTGGGACTGTTTTGAGTTCGAAAACTGGGATTGATGGTTAGGACTAAAAACTGAAATAGTGAAATGTATAAACTATCCTTTGATTCACATGCCACCTAATGTTAACCACACACACACCTACACATGTAAACCTGAGCATTGAAGCCCCTGTTTTCTGAGAAACACACACAAACCCGAGCCTATATACATGAATGCTAAACCTGAGATAGAGTAGGTTGAACTGAAATGATTTCCTTTCCTATATTTACTAAAAACTGGGTTCAACTGATATGGATTCTCCTTTTTAACTGATTTGTGGCTGTCACTGTTAGGTTCCAGGTTGACCCATTCCCTTTCACACATGGCATCACTCACACACATAGGTTTAAATACATGAACACCCATTGTTTTCCAGGATTGAACAGTGTACATTGATTCACTGATTTCAGGTTATATGCTCACTAATTTTTCCTTCCCATTTCATTGCAACATTGGTTTCTTCTTTTTAAAAACTGGGTTTTCATTGTTAGTGCTGATTTTCCTATGAGTATTAAACCTGAGTTTAGATGAATGGTTAACATTCACATTGAATTGGTTCATATTTTTAACTGTCAACGGTATGTTATTTCATTAACTGTTCCTATTCCTTTTCTGCTCACACCAAGTACCTATGCTACCATATTGTTTCACATGTCCCAAGTAAACACACAAACTGAACTGCTGTTCCCTTCTTACTCACTGTTGGGATTCACTGACATTCTGTTTTCTGTCACCTGGAACACACACACAGGTTTCTCTCTTTGACACACACACCCCTATGTCCCTGTGACACACACAGCCACACACACATTCCTACACATTCACATATCCTGTCACACAACACCCTCTAGCACACACACACATTTTATAATGTACACACACATGGTATGTTTGACATTCTCACACACACACATCACATGTTATCCTCTCTCTATGTAAATGCAATGTATGTACATATTTCTATATATGTAGTGTGCCTATAGCTATATATAGCATGTCTAACCTATGTGTATATGTGTGTAAAGTGTAAGGAATTTCTATATGTGTGATAGCTATGTGTTTAGGCACATATCCTATTGTGTATGTAGATATATATAATATATATATATATATATATATATATATATATATATATATATATATATATATATATAAAATATATATATATATATATATATATATATATATATATATATACATATATGTGAATGTAGTGATATATATATATATGGTGTTTGGCCTAGTGTTGATTTCTCTTTTCATGTGCACCTCCATGTTCACACACACATAGCTTACATGCTAGTTCCCACTATAACTTTCTCTTATTGTATAATGTTGTAGATATATGAAATCCTATACACATATAGCTATATAAATTCCATGATAAATAGCTAAATGTGATCTGTGCCTTGATGTGTGGCTTGAGTTGGCTTGTATATCCTTGTGATTGGTGTGTGATTGCTAGATTAGGCTTGGTTAGGCCTAGTGAGACTTGTTAGACTTGTTTGGGCTAGGGCTTGATCTAGTTGACCTAGTTCGACTAGTGTGGTTGACTAGAGTTGACCAAGTGTTGACTTTAGTCTAGTTTGACCAAGACAGCATACAGACGCATCGTAGATTACATTTATCATCCCATGTATACATCTTGATTTGTGTTGCTCTAACTAGGAGTCAGGTACCTCATCTCGGACAGTACATTTGCTTCAGACATTCAGATACCAGGCGAGTACATTCTCTGACCGTTTTATACTTGTCTGGATTTACATTCTTGCTCTAGATTACTGTACTTGATGCTGACACGATCATTATCACGGATTGGTACTATATGGATCTTCTTCTGAGATGTTATCTCCTTGTATTCACTAAATACATATTGTGATGTGCGTTTCACTTACATATTGTATTTATTGAATACCCTTATCATTGTACACTCATTGTGCATATTGTACTCTCACTATCACATTGAGCCATTGTACAACCCATTGTATAAGCCATTGTACAAGCCATTGTATAAGGTAACGTAACTGAATTGGATCCTTGTGTATTGATTGGGGAGGGAGAGTAGAAATAGTTATGTGATCAATCCTATTGTATAAGAAATTGTATATGTCCATTGTACACCCACGTACAAAGGAGTCCCATTTTATTGTATAACCTAACCCGTTTACATAACCATATTGTGCTCTAAATCACATGTTGCTTACAGTTCTTACTTATCATATAGATATTTTCTATTATCAAATCTCTGCTATTTTCATATACATTCTTCTTTCAGCGTTTCCTGTACCTTACTCTATTGCATGCTTTATATTTTCTAACATGATATGAACTGCGTGAGATGTTTTGTGCTCGCTCCCGTCCTGACTGGACCTGTTGAAAATTTTACAGAGAATGATGAGGAACCCTGCACCCTTACTTGGAGCTTGCCTAGTTGACACTCGCGACCTGGACCCCTGGGGAGGTTCAGGCAGCTACTCAGGATGATACCTTGTATAGTGTAGATAGCTTAGACTGTTCCTTCTTTTCATGTTTAGCCGTTGTCTTTATTTTTAGAGTTGTATATTTTAGAGATGATGAGATTTTGTTATTTCATTCTGCTGCACCTTAGTTGAGAATTTCTTATCTATTTCCATTATACTACATTCTACTTTAGATTGTGATTGAGTTGTACCTCTGTGTTGGCCTCCTTTTGGAGAGTATATTTTATGTTATGTAGTTATAGTTCATGACCTAGAACAGCGTTCTACCGCCGATACTGCGGCGTAGGCTGGGCGTTGTTACGTTCTCGTACCCTCACAGTGTGTGCGGGTCGTGACACGTTTTTAGTGGTGGCCCATGCAGGTCGAGTTTATGTAGTGGTGTTCGAACTAGAGTATCACTACAGCCTGCAGTAGGATTAGGATATTTTTTGAGGTACTCAATCACATTAGGAAAAACTCTTAATCAGATTCCTTTTATCCAATTGCTGCTTATTGATTTCCCTTGAATATAAACTGTCCTTCCTTGATTTTTTGCTTCATTCTCAGTAATTGCTTCTTGGTTTGATCCGTCTTCATGATGGTTATGAAGACGATCTCATCGCTCTGGTTCGGGGGATACTATCGAGAGGCTGGCCACCCCTCGTCCTGTTCATCAGGGCCTCGAGACCGCAGTTTCTGTTGTGCCGACTCAGGTTGGCATTTTTGTTACATTGGAGGTGCACCTCTATCTGTACAGAGATTTTTTCCCATCATTTCTGATTTCTCTCAGCAATGGTGATTCATGCAGCATCAGCAGCAGACCAGGGAAAACTAGCAGGGCGAGCTATCGTCAGGACAGTCAAGGATGCACAGACCATTGGAGATCTTGCTGCAAGTTCCGTTCTTCTCAATTCCATTCCCGGAATTGTCTTTTATAACTACCTTGAAATCCGATTCCATCTGTTCCTTGTTGATTGATTAATTTTGTTATGTTACTCTTTTGACATGTTTGTTTCTTTTTTTCTGAGGAAAATTATATGGGCTAGGTCACCTAAATCATGGGATCTAGAATCTTCGATTGTCGTGTTAGTTGGCATAGTGAGGACATGTAGTCAGATTTTGGATGTATTTCTCGGGTATGGAAATTTAAGGTTTTCGCCATCGCATACGGCAATACGAAAATTTTAAATACCATGAACCTAGAGGTACGTACCTTAGTCAAGGACTCTGTGATTATCGTAGCCTTGCTCACTAGCATGATGAAGACTCTAGACAACATGATTTTGGACAGACGCATATGATTAACAGATTGTATCTTGAGAAGGTTTAAAACATCATACCCTTTTGATTATTATAAATGACTTAAGAGTAGGGATATTTAGTTTGTAGAGCTTGTTCAAAGGTAGTTCCTTCATAGTATAAAGATATGGTGACTTGTAGAGTGTCTGTACCCTAGAGGTGATTGTTAGCATTGGTGCTAGAATAGTAACCCATTGCAGATAATTCCATGTTATTATGATACCAACCAGTTACGTATAGGATGTTAGTATGCCATATAACCTAGATGATTTATTATAGTTTTCCTTTACCCTTCCAGTAAGGCACCCAGTGACCAGAGCTTGCCCTTGAGCATAGTTGTAGTTTCACCAAAGACTAAGAGGTCTATATATATAGATGATATACTTAGGATATATGTGATGGGTTGTTGTTCTTGAGCATATATATATATATATATGTGGTATTGGGATTGGAGTGCTTAGCTTGTGGGTAATTAGTTATGGGTGACTTGATAGCATTTGGAAGTTAAGGGCTAGCCTATTATAGAGTTTCTCTTTTGCTAAATTCTGGTTGCCAACACTTAGGTAGCTAACATAGGTAAAATCCTAAGAAGTTGACCAACTAATGACCAAGTACTAGGATGTTGAGAAAAATTGTCTAGTGGTTGACCTTTGACTATGATTGACCTAGAAGGGGGTACGATCATCTTAATTTCGAGGACAAAATTTTTATAAGGTGGGTAGGGTTGTAACACCCAGTTTTTCAGAAGAGGGTAATTTTGAAATTTTGAAATTTTAGTCTTTTAATAATGATATTTAAATTATGATATGATTTATGATGATTTTTATTCATTTTAAAAACTATTTTAAATCATGACTTATGATTTTGGTGTTTTGATAGTGTAACCTTGGAGACTGGTTGACCTAGAGCCTAGCCTTGTGATTAGGGTATTCTATTTATCATTTCAAGTTTGAGGGTATTTTTGATATTTTTGGGGTAATTTAAATTTATTAGAATTTATTTGAATTTATGGGAATTTTTAGGAATTATTTTTGGAATTGTTGGATTAGGTTGATTTTGACTAGTTTTGACCCTTGTAGACCAACCTAGAAGCTAACCCTAGTTAGTATGGACTTAGTTAGGTTATATGACTCTAGTCTAACCTAAGCTAACCCTTGGTTTGGTCAATAGACTCTAGTTAGCAATAGGAATTAGAAAGTCATAAGTCATGGCTTATGATTTAGAACCTTTAATAAATCAATTCAAGCCATAACCTTATAGATTGGCCCAAAGCCCAAGAATTGCAAAACCCTAATCCCTAGACCCACTTGGCCGGCCACCATATCATCATTGGGAACATCACCCTATAAATACTCTCTTAGTTTAGGGTTGCCTCTTTTTTTTAGGAAAGCTCAAGTTTAGGAAAGAGGTTTGTTTCCTATTTCATTTAATCCCTAGAATTCCATTTTTTTTTCCTTTTTCATTCAAATCTCTTCCATTAGGTTTTAATATACCTATTCTTGCTGTTATAGGAGTTTCATTTCAGTTTGGTATTGTTTTGTGGGATTGGGACATCAAGGAGAAGAGCTCTAGAAAGGGGGTTTTTCCTGAAAGTTCAACTATAGGTAACTTCTCCATTTCTCCATGAAATTTCGATTTTTTTACATATTTAGGAAGCCCTAGGAGTCCCCTAAGTGTCTGCATTGGTTTTGTGTCGGGTTTCATAAGTTTCGTGTCCGTTTGGACACGTATCAGGAACTGTCCTTAGGTGTTTGTCGAAATGCCTCAAAGGGCATTTCGATTTCTTTTGAGCAATGTTTTTGAATAGGAATCTAGGTTTTATTATTACTTATGGATTTCTATTCCTCTGAGGTAGATTTTGTGTCAGGTTGTGTCGAATTCGATGCATGGACACGCGCTGCACACAAGCGCGCGCGCTCGGGTTCTGTCCCCTGCTACTCGGGAGCTCTAGAGGACACGAAACGCAACTAGGACACGCGAGACTCGACACACGCCATGGGGCTATGACTGACACGCTACGTGTCAAGTCTCATATGTCCACGTGGCGTGTCGAAAGGGATATCAGTGTCGCACTGATTTTATACTGTGCAGTGCACACGTAAAATAGTGCACTGATACGGCTCTGTATCTTCGGACACGACACTCTAGGACACAGTACAGGTTATTGGATACTTAGCTAGACCCTGGGCGAACCTAGGTTTGCGAGCACGAGGCCTAGTTTGGCCTGTGTCGTGTGCACGACACGAGTACACGTGTGCACAAGACAGTGCACTGGACAGTGCACTGTTATGCCCGATTTGGGTTTATTTGTATTGGACACGATTGTGTCATATTGGTGGACACATGATGGACCCTGGGACACAAACACATTGTATATTTCATTTACCAACTTTTTATTTTGTGCTTTAATGATTTTTCAATAGGTAATTGTTAATTTACCAAATTCTGAACTGTGTATTGATTTCCTAATTTTTCCAGATTTTGTTATTGAACTTTGAACATCAATTTAACCTATTCTACACTGTTAATTACATGATTTTAAACCTCTAACTTGTACTCCTATATGTAATCTAGTTATATGTCAATTTTTGATTTATTTGGGACTGTTTTGAGTTCGAAAACTGTCCTTTGATTCACATGCCACCTAATGTTAACGACACATACACATGTAAACCTGAGCATTGAAGCCCCGGTTTTTTGAGAAACACACACAAACCCGAGCCTATATACATGAATGCTAAACCTGAGATAGAGTAGGTTGAACTGAAATGATTTCCTTTCCTATATTTACTAAAAACTGGGTTCAACTGATATGGATTCTCCTTTTTAACTGATTTGTGGCTGTCACTGTTAGGTTCCAGGTTGACCCATTCCCTTTCACACATGGCATCACTCACACACACAGGTTTAAATACATGAACACCCATTGTTTTCCAGGATTGAACAGTGTACATTGGTTCACTGATTTCAGGTTATACGCTCATTGATTTTTCCTTCCCATTTCATTGCAACATTGGTTCCTTCTATTTAAAAACTGGGTTTTCATTGTTAGTGCTGATTTTCCTATGAGTATTAAACCTGAGTTTAGATGAATTGTTAACATTCACATTGAATTGGTTCATATTTTTGTCTGTCAACTGTATGTTATTTCATTAACTGTTCCTATTCCTTTCCTGCTCACACCAAGTACCTATGCTACCACATTGTTTCACTTGTCCCAAGTACACACACAAACTGAACTGCTGTTCCCTTCTTACTCACTGTCGGGATTCACTAACATTCTGTTTCCTGTCACCTGGAACACACACACAGGTTTCTCTCTTTGACACACACACCCCCATGTCCCTGTGACACACACAGCCACACACATATTCCTACACATTCACATATCCTGTCACACAACACCCTCTAGCACACACACACATTTATAATGTACACACACATGGTATGTTTGACATTCTCACACACACACATCACATGTTATCCTCTCTCTATGTAAATGCAATGTATGTACATATTTCTATATATGTAGTGTGCCTATAGCTATATATAGCATGTCTAACCTATGTGTATATGTGTGTAAAGTGTAAGGAATTTCTATATGTGTGATAGCTATGTGTTTAGGCACATATCCTATTGTGTATGTATATATATATATATATATATATATATATATATTTTATATATATATATATATATATATATATATATATATATATATATATATATATATATATATATATATATGTATATATATATAAAATATATATATATATATATATATATATATATATATATATATATATATATATATATATATATAAATATATATACATAAAAAATATATATATATATATATATATATATATATACATATATGTGAATGTAGTGATATATATATATATGGTGTTTGGCCTAGTGTTGATTTTTCTTTTCATGTGCACCTCCATGTTCACACACACATAGCTTACATGCTAGTTCCCACTCTAACTTTCTCTTATTGTATAATGTTGTAGATATATGAAATCCTATACACATATAGCTATATAAATTCCATGATAAATAGCTAAATGTGAACGTGCCTTGATGTGTGGCTTGAGTTGGCTTGTATATCCTTGTGATTGGTGTGTGATTGCTAGATTAGGCTTGGTTAGGCCTAGTGAGACTTGTTAGACTTGTTTGGGCTAGGGCTTGACCTAGTTGACCTAGTTCGACTATTGTGGTTGACTAGAGTTGACCAAGTGTTGACTTTAGTCTAGTTTGACCTAGACAGCATACAGACGCATCGTAGATTACATTTATCATCCCATATATACATCTTGATTTGTGTTGCTCTAACTAGGAGTCAGGTACCTCATCTCGGACAGTACATTTGCTTCAGACATTCAGATACCATGCGAGTACATTCTCTGACCGTTTTATACTTGTCTGGATTTACATTCTTGCTCTAGATTACTGTACTTGATGCTGACACGATCATTATCACGGATTGGTACTATATGGATCTTCTTCTGAGATGTTATCTCCTTGTATTCACTAAATACATATTGTGATGTGCGTTTCACTTATATATTGTATTTATTGAATACCCTTATCATTGTACACTCATTGTGCATATTGTACTCTCATTATCATATTGAGGCATTGTACAAGCCATTTTACAAGCCATTGTATAAGGTAACGTAACTGAATTGGATCCTTGTGTATTGATTGGGGAGGGAGAGTAGAAATGGTTATGTGATCAATCCTATTGTATAAGAAATTGTATATGTCTATTGTACACCCACGTACAAAGGAGTCCCATTTTATTGTATAACCTAACCCGTTTACATAACCATATTGTGCTCTAAATCACATGTTGCTTACAGTTCTTACTTATCATATATAGATATTTTCCATTATCAAATCTCTGCTATTTTCATATACATTCTTCTTTCAGCGTTTCCTGTACCTTACTCTATTGCATGCTTTATATTTCCTAACATGATATGAACTGCGTGAGATGTTTTGTGCTCGCTTCCGTCTTGACTGGACCTGTTGAAAATTTTACAGAGGATGATGAGGAACCCTGCACCCTTACTTGGAGCTTGCCTAGTTGACACTCGCGACCTGGACCCCTGGAGAGGTTCAGGCAGCTGCTCAGGATGATACCTTGTATAGTGTAGATAGCTTAGACTGTTCCTTCTTTTCATGTTTAGCCGTTGTCTTTATTTTCAGAGTTGTATATTTTAGAGATGATGAGATTTTGTTATTTTATTCTGCTGTACCTCAGTTGAGGATTTCTTATCTATTTCCATCATGCTACATTCTACCTTAGATTGTGATTGAGTTGTACCTCTGTGTTGGCCTCCTTTTGGAGAGTATATTTCATGTTATGTAGTTATAGTTCATGACCTGGAACATCGTTCTACCGCCGACACTGCGGCGTAGGCTGGGCGTTGTTACGTTCTCGTACCCTCACAGTGGGTGCGAGTCATGACAAGCCCTGATATTCCTTCAGCATCTACTCCTACCAGTACTGGTGCCCCATCTTCTATGCTGGAGACTACACTTATCGCTCCTACTGGGGCGAATCCATATCCTAGCCTTTTGGTGGACCGTGGAGTGTACATACGTCGACCCGAATTTGTAAATCCTCCTACTCTACTAGAGCGGCCAACCAACATCACTCTTCCAGAGCTATGGACCAATGGAGTGACGTAAGTATATAATTGTTATTATACACATTTATTCATACTTATTTATTTTCTAATGGTACATTGTTTTGTTACATCCAAGTTTCTTTCGCTCCACGCTGGTAGAGATTTGGACGATTTGATGCGTCGTCAATTCCATGGCCCCTATCTGAACTTTGGGGACATTCCACTTAATAGATGATTTATTTGGCTTGAGATGCTTGGGGTATGCCTAAACAATACTGTCTTTGTTTACAACATTTCTTAAATATTTGTTTATTTATTTTTATTTGTTCTTATTTGCAAAATTTGTACTGGTGGCCGAGGCACAGAGATCAGGCGATCTAAAAGTGCTACAAGTTCATCGCCAGCAAGAGATTGAGGGATATGGTCAACCACCTGAAGGCGTTGGCTACACGAAATTATGCTTTTCGCAAGGAGTGGTTGAAGGACGAATTTTGGAAGGCGATGAAGGAGAAGATGGACACTCCGGCTTATAAGGCCAACTGTGAGAAGGCAAAGGCTGTCCATGCAAAGGGTGGTCACCAAACGGGTGGATCTATCCCAATTTTAGAGCATTATCGATGGTTGATGAGTATTCTTATTTGTTTTTTCTTCAATTATTTAAATTTAATATTTAGTTATCAATTGATATTTAATTGTTACAGTGTAAGGAGGTCGCCAGGGTAGACGGAGACCCGAACGTCATCGACTTTTCTAAAGTTTTCAATCGTACCCATAAGCAAAAGGAGGATGGGAAGCTCGTAGATGATCAGATGACCAAAGCCTATGTAAGTTTTTTGAGTCCTATATCTAATTATATTTCTTTTTTGTCTTTACGTACTTAACTATATTTAATTTACCTAAATAGTTAGTCCTAGCTCTAATATTATTATTAACTCTAAATTATAACCTAAGTAGCATTATAAATCAAAGAAAAATTTAGAAGACGTATGAGACCCTAACCATAATAATACTTAATGGTAACTAAAATATGAATATTAACTCTAAATCTATTAACGTATATAAATATAGGCGAAGTATGAGACTTTAGAGAGTCGAGTCGGTGAAGAAGGGACTGTTGGAGGGCTACCGAGGGGGCAGCTGGGACTAGTCAGCCACCGACACCGGCAGTGAGGAACGACTTGTGGATACAAGCCATCGGTAGAGGAAATGGGGCATCGTGTACAGTACCGGATCGTTGGCATCCCAGCCGTCCGTTTATTCCAAAGCTTCTCTATCTCCACCTCCACCTCCATCTCTACCTCCACCTCTACCTCTACCTGTAGATATATGGATGGATGATACTGCTAAAACCTACACTTTATGGCAGATTGCACAGATTTTGGTAGCCCTATAGGGTCAGATAACCTAGGTGACGGAGTTCTAAACACAGCAGTTCTGATTCCTGCTACCACTACACCGGCTCCGCTTCGACCTTAGAGGCTCCGGCAACGACTCCTCCTTCGACCACAGTGCCTAATACACCAAATCCTCCGACGACCACAACACCTTTTGTCATACCACCGACTCTTACAAGCGTTCCTGCCGAGGACGTACAACGGATCATCGCTTTGGTCCTGGGGCAGATATATGCACGCGGACAGCCGACTCTGCCTTCACGACCTCCTCTACCTCCACCACCATCAGTTTGATTTTTGTGTGATTTTTGGTTGTATTTGATCGATGAGTTTGTATAAACTTTATGGAGTTTATGTATTATTGAACAAATTTGTGTATATGTACTATATTGCGACTGCTGGACGAGTTTGTATGGATTGTATTGACTGGAGTTCAATTTATTGGAGTTTAATTTAATTTATTCATTGGAGTTTAATTTAATGTATATATTAGTGCTGGGTTAATTTTTGTATATATTAGAGTTGTATTTACTGTGTATCATTTGACTGTAATTGTATATATATTAACATGTTTGAGCAAAGCTGAAATAATTTAGTCTGGCAATAATGAGAAGTTAGCGACTAACAAGCGACGGAATAGCGACGCATATCTGGAAAATTTGCAGGCTTGCGATGGACTATCGATGGACTAGCAACGAACAGCTGTATGTTAGCGATAAATTAATGACAAAAAATTTCGCTGCTAATTTCTGTCTGATACCAAAAGTGTATCAAACGAGTCAGCGACAAAGATTTTTGTCGCTAAGCTTCTGAAAAATTTATTTTTTGCTCATAAAACTATGTCGGTAATTCGTCGCTAAGGCATCATCGATATTGCCGACGGTTTATATTCTCGATAATCCGTCGCTATTTTTGGTCGACAATTCTATCGGTAATCCGTCGCTGTAGCGTCGGTTTACCGACGAATTTGTTATAGTGATGTTATAGCTATCGATGTTCCTTTTCCGTCATTAATCCGTCAGTAAATTTATTTAGCGACAAAAAAGTCAAGTTTAGCGACAAAAATTTCTGTCTAAATACCAATATTTTAGTAGTGTTAGGATATAACTGCTAATATATTTGTATAGAAGACTTACGGTTATTAAGGATAAAACAGTGTCATGGAGATGACGCATGGATAGTATAATTGGGGGGAGGAGACAAATACTACCGCAGGGGCTACTATTTATTTTTACACACTTTTTTGGGGCCGATAGTGACACGGAGGAGCGCTACTTACTGCCCATAGGCGATAGTGACTCGGATGATCACTACTTACTACCACTCCTTTTATTTGTGTAGCTGATCATAAAGCCCCTGCGCTGAACGTTGTCATCAAAAGTGCATATATCACATAGTATGGTTAGGTGACCTTCATATGTTAAGCTTATGTACTTTTCTGTTTGATTTCCGTACTTATGCCTGATCATGATCCAGTATGGTATTTTGTGGCAAAATAGTGCGCTACACCTTGTCCTTGTTTGGTTATAGGGGTGGTTCACTGCTTCGATGATAAAATATTGGACCATGTTGTGGTTAGAATTTTTGATGAGCAGTTATATTCAGTTATATAGCAAGTTTTTCTGTATCTAGTTATGTCCCTCTAGGGACCCGGTGATCTCTTCAGGATACGATGATCGACAACATTTCGAGGTGTACGAATTTTGGACTAGACTTTTCCTTCTATTCCTTTGCATAGCATGTTAATTTCTCCTAGACGGTGGACTTATTTTATGTTTATTCTTTACTCATGAATTTCAATCTATTCTTTAGAATTCACTTGGTAGTTGATTTGTCTCCAATCTTGGGCGTATCACAAGCGTATCGTAGACTAGTACGATACGAAGGTGTTACACACCAAGTGTTTGATTAATTGCTCATGTGTATGTGTCATATATATATATATATATATATATATATATATATATATATATATATATATATATATATATATATATATGTGTGTGTGTCCTAGGGAATAGATATTATTTGTGGGTGCATTGGATTGCACATGGTTGCATGTTTAGGTGTGCGTCTTGTGACTAGTGAGTGTGTATATATATATATATATATATATATATATATATATATATATATATATATATATATATGTATATATATATATATATATATTTTATATATATATATATATATATATATACATATGTGTGTGTGTCCTAGGGAATAGATATTATTTGTGGGTGCATTGGGTTGCACATGGTTGCATGTGTAGGTGTGTGTCTTGTGACTAGTGAGTGTGTATATATATATATATATATATATATATATATATATATATATATATATATATATATATATATATATATATATATATATATATATATATACATATGTGTGTGTGTCCTAGGGAATAGATATTATTTGTGGGTGCATTGGGTTGCACATGGTTGCATGTGTAGGTGTGTGTCTTGTGACTAGTGAGTGTGTGTATATATATATATATATATATATATATATATATATATATATATATATATATATATATATATATACATATGTGTGTGTGTCCTAGGGAATAGATATTATTTGTGGGTGCATTGGGTTGCACATGGTTGCATGTTTAGGTGTGTGTCTTGTGACTAGTGAGTGTGTATGGGCCTTATGGATTTGTGTCTGTATAAGGAAAGCACACATGTTGGAGTTACACACACTCTCTCATGTGTGGGTATGCTTGGGTATGTAGTGTAGTGTATATGGTTAGATAGATAGGAAGGGGAGAGAGATGAAGAGGCTTGGGCCAGTCATACATGTGCCTTGCACAGGCAGCAAGGGTTTTAGAATAACCTGTGTAGGCTCCCTACATCAGCAGATGGAGCTGCAGCAGCAGCTTTGCTACCTGTGCAGATTACAACAGCAGAAGCATTTGGATAGGAGGAAGAGCAAGGGGCAAGGGGGTACAGGCCCTATATTGGCAGCAACATAACCTAATATCCTTGACAATAGGTCAAGGTGGTGCTCTGTTGTGCATATACATGAAAATGGAATAACAGTAAGTGATGCTACCTATTGGCAGTAGCAGTGTGGAGAAGGATGTGAGAGTGTTTGAGAGTATGGGTGTATGGTGCATAGGCAGTATGTGAGGGGGTGTTTCTCTTGCATTCAAACAGCAGCACAGGGTAAGTAGTGCAGCTGGCTCCCTGCACAAATGCAGTACACTACTATGTGTCTTTGTGTGTATTTATGTGTGTGTGTGTGTGTGTGTGTGTGTGTGTGTGTGTGTGTATGTGTGTGTGTATAGGTGATATAACCATGAGTGCTAGTGTGTGTGTAGGTAGTGGTATCCTAGTGAGTGAGTGAGTATCTTAGTTACCTAGGATTGGGTGTAGCTAATGATAGGGTAATGTCATATAGGGTATGTTATAGGGTGTTGATACCTATTTCTAGACACCAATAGTGGAAAATGGTTAAGGATTGGAATATTGGTATGAAAGGAAGGGTAATGTTTATGTGATATTTGTTAAGTGTCCATGAGCATGGGTAGTGAGGGTAGGTAATGGAAATGTCAAAGTAAAGTATACGGGTATAAGTGTACCATATAGCATGTGGGTATGATATAGAAATAGGCAAGTGATATGGGTATGGACATGGTTAGGTAAGGAATTGGTTTTACCTGTGTAATAGAGGCATGGGTAATGTCCTAGGGTATTGGGGTAATAGAAAGTGAATGAGTGTATACCTAGGTAACATAGGTAAGAGTAATAAGGTAATAGGATAAGGTATCATATATTAGTACCTATGTGCACATAATATAGGTAATTACATAGAGTAAGCCTAGTATTACCTAGTATAGGTTAGACTACCTTGGTATGACAATATATGAACCTCGAAACTTATGTATGCCATAGTTTTGACTAATGTTGACTAGTTTGACCCTAAAAGTTAACCTTTATGGTAATTTGACCTAGTTTGACCATAACAATCTTGTATTGCCCTAGTTTAACCCCATGACCTAGAATTGACCTAGAAATCATGTTTCACTTTAGATATCGATGTTTAACACACCAAAATATCAATTGACATTGATATTTCATATTTAGGTCTTTGTGACTATACTTTGGACCTCGATCCATACTTGTTGCTCAGGACCACAGACGAATACACTATCTGATAGTTTTCATTATCTGATATTTACTATGATTCATGTACTTAGTAATATTCTACTTGATTTCTGATGTGATGGTATACAGAATGGTATGGTTGGATCCCTGATCTTGAGATGTTGCCTCTATATTGTGCATAATTATTATATTGACCTTATACCGTGATTTACGTATTGTGATATATCCTAATTTGGATCCTCTTACTAGTCGAAATAGGGGATGTACTAGCTAGACGTGTGATCATACCCTTATTGTGCTAGAGAAAGTATTGTGAGTGTTAATCATACAACTCACCTATGATTATCTACCATGTACTATAGTATTGTGCAAGTTCCCAAGCCTATCACATGTCAACACTAATACTTCAAAACACATAGGTAGTACACTTCTTTGTTGTCTATTACCTGTTCACCGAAATGTTCTCTATTGTTCTGTCTACTAATTCTTGTTACCAACTTTGTCATATATTGTACTTCTATTTTTCATACTGTTCATTATCTGTCTTGACATATAGTTGTGCTGTCAAATTCTCGTATTGATGTCGTCGGTTATGATTCAATTATTTATTTTCATTATGTAGTGCACTTATTAATACTGTTTTATTGCATTTATCATATAATTGGAACTATTGTTAAAGTTTGTGCTTCGCTCCAATCCTGACTGGATAATATTTTTTAGAGGATCTGGAGGACTTCTGTCCTACCTATTATAGACCAGGTGTAGGTGAGGACTATCTACAGGAAACCTAGGAGGAGCTAATCCAGTAGAGGAGACACTAGTAGCAATCCATCTAGATTAGCTATTAGTATTAGATTTATCTCCAGTTTCTGACTTAAGATGTTATTATTGCTGAGATTATGTTTATGATGAGATAGTTAGACTCATAGATTTTGGATATGATTCTGGATGATGTTATGCTTCTAGATTTCTCTTGGATCATCATGTCTTATCTTTTATGACATTATCGTGCCATTTATCTTCTTATAGTTTAATGTGATTGAGTATGAGTATTGTCATTATATTGTCCTCCATTCTGAGATATAATTATTATTGACAGGTTATGATATATTATATTCTTAGGCTATTTAGATAGCACTGTTGATCTAAACAGCATTCTACCGTCGATGCTGCAACGTAGGCTGGACATACCCATGTGCTCGTGCCCCTATACCGGGTGCGGGTCGTGACAAGTGTGTCCTAAGAATAACTTGTGCATGTGCCTCAGCTACTCTTACAAACAGACACTAATATTGATGTCAGGGATTGGCAATTCTCATTCATAGACTATATAGTCTATGGGATCCTCGCAGATGACCCGAAAAAAAGCACTTCCATTAGGAGACACTCTCTATAGTTATATTATGAAACAACCACAAATATGTTGCATCATCGTTCTTATGACAGACTCCTTTGATGCCTATCGGATACCGAAGCAACAGAAGCACTCCGAGAAGCGCATAATGGTACTGACGGGTCTCACCAACCGGGCCCTAAATTCTAGTATCGGTTCGGATACATAGGCTACTATTGGCCCACAATGATGAAGGATGATGTCAAGTACACCAGGAGGTGTAGAGCATGTCAACTAAACGCTGACTTCATCCATTAACTCTCTGAATTCATATACCCCAAGGCAATGACTTGGAAATTTAAAGCATGGGGCATGGACATTGTTGGACCGATCAGTCCTACGTCATCTAAAAGTCATTGGTTCATCCTCGCCATCATCAACTACTTCTCTAAGTGGACGGAGGCGATACCACTTATCGAAGTAAAAATCTCAAACGTGATTAGCTTTGACAAATACTACGTTATTTACCATTTTGGGGTATCCCAAAGGATTATTCACGACAATGACCCTCAATTCGTAAGCCACGCCTTTCATCAATTTTGCCATAAGAAGATAATCCAGAAAATAACTTCGACTGCCTACAACCTAGCAAATAATGGATTGGAGGAGGCGTTCAATAAAATAATCATTAAACTACTCAAGAAAGTCGTGTCGTCTAATGAACGTGACTGTAATAAGAAGTTGGTTGAGTGTCTTTGGGCTAATCGTATGACATTCTGAAGCCCAACTGGAAACACGCCATTTTCCTTAGTTTACAGGAGTGAACCAGTCCTTCCCCTAGAAATTCAAATCCTCTCTCTACGGGTAGCCATTATTGACCAGTTGACGGAGGAAGACAACCAACATTGTCAGCTACAAGAGTTAGAAGCACTGGACAAAAAAAATATATGTTAGCTCAACAACGTATTGAGTTATATTAAGTTCAAATTTTCGAAGACTTCAATTAAAAGGTCAAAGAAAGGATATTCCAAGTTGGTGACCTTGTGTTATCAGTAAGAAGACCGATGGTCATGACTCACAAGACGATTGGCATGTTCTAATCAAAGTTGGAAGGTCCCTTCGTGATAGAATTGGTGTATTCTAATGGAACCTACAGGCTTGTGAAACCTAATGGAGACTCGTTGATGATGCCGACCAATGGCAAGTTTCTCAAGAAGTACTATGTTTAGTCCTATCATGTACTTTTACATCTCCAGTAGAGGCAAATAAAATGCACAATCGGACACACACGCCCTAAAATGCCTCGTGTTTGATATCCCTAGTCGGGTCTTAAAAAGTTCTTCCCGAACAAAGGTCGTAGTTCATGTCCATATTACCTCTGAACTGTCACGACCCGCACCCTAGAGTAAGGGCACGAGAAGTGAATACGCCCAGCCTACGTCGTAGTGTCGGCGGTAGAACGCTATCCTAGGTCACAACATCTAACAATATAAGGTACATGTACAGTATATACACTCCGAATGGAGGACAATACATAAATACAGTCTCAATCACAACTAAGGTAGAAAATACGATAAGGTAGATAGATATGAAACGAATCCACAAAAGATACAATAGATAGAGAATCTAAGTGTCTAAGATAACACATCAATCCAGAAATATCCAAAGCTCAAGTACAATCATCCTGAGAAATAAGTACAACTGAAAGACAACTCTAGACTAAAGGTGTGTCATCCACTGCTAATGGATCCTGCTAGAGATCCAAGTCACAACAATCCTCTAGGGTAGTCCCGTAGTATGTAGTACAGAGCGCCTCGTCCTCATCCTCTGTAATATTTTCAACAGGTCCAGTCAGAACAGGAGCGAGCACAATGCATCTCACGCAAATCATAACAGGTTAGAAAATATAAACATGCTAGAGAGTAAGATACATGAAACTGAAAGAACAATATGGTATAAAAGAGAAAACTGTAAATAATTAGCTACTATAAATATAGAACTATCAGTGACTAGTGAATCAGAGTACAAGATAAATATGTGAATAGCTGGAGGTGATTCATTGCTATACTAAAGAGTTGATTCATGACTACACTACTTTGGAATATTCATATGTTTAGTTCTACTCCCCCATTTCCCCAATCAATACACAAGGATCCAGTCAAGTTACGTTAAGATTCATGACTACGCTACTGGCTCATAATGGGTGATTCATGAATAGATTCGTGAAGGCTTATGTTAGCTCAACAACGTATTGAGTTATATTAAGTTCGAATTTTCGAAGACTTCAATTAAAAGGTCAAAGAAGGGATATTCCAAGTTGGTGACCTTGTGTTGTCAGTAAGAAGACCGATGGTCATGACTCACAAGACGGTTGGCAAGTTCTAATCAAAGTTAGAAGGTCCCTTCTTGATAGAATTGGTGTATTCTAATGGCACCTACAGGCTTGTGAAACCTAATGGAGACTTGTTGATGATGCCGACCAATGGCAAGTTTCTCAAGAAGTACTATGTTTAGTCCTATCATGTAATTTTTCATCTCCAGTAGAGGCGAATAAAATGCACAATCGGACACACACGCCCTAAAATACCTCATGCTTGATATCCCTAGCCGGGTCTTAAAAAGTTCTTCCCGAACAAAGATCGTAGTTCATGTCCATATTACCTCTGAAATACCCAGTTGTCATTTTTTCCAGCAAAATTTCAACAAACGTGTATCTAGAACCCAGTTGTTCTCTAACATTCACTTATAAATCTTCCTCAATAGGAAACATTCATGTCCACATCACCTTTGAATTGTTCTATACGTCCCCACAGAATTCAATCTTACCATGTTCGTATAGCCTCTTAGTAAGATGCTTCTGAACAAATGTTTATCGCGTCCATATTACCTATGAGTAAATATCCTCACCTAGAAACCTTCGTACTGCTATACCCCCAATGGAAAACGTTTACGTTCACATCACCTCTGAATTATTTTCTGTATCCTCAAAGAGTCCTATCTTTCCATGTTTGTATAACCTCTGAGTAAGATAACCTAGTCGCAATCTAATGTTTGTCATATCCATATTACCTTTCATTAAACATTTCTTCACAACCACGTCCATAATATCTTTGATGGTGTTCGTCATCTCAACTTACTATCTGTACCAAAAGTTTGGGTGCGTTAAAGATGATAACTCCCCAAAAATATTCTGAGTGGAGCAACTCTATCCTATCATGTCCACATTACCTCTGATAGGATTCTTATCAACACAAAGTTTATAGACAAAATTGAGCAAGAAAATAAAGTCTTTAGTTCTTTAAAAGGAAAGAGGGACTACTTTGCAAATATTACTTCTAAAAAAAGAAAAGAAGAAGAAGCGAGGATTATGGTTCAAGGGTTGGCACATAATTCGCTAATTCGTTGCTTCAGAAATTTGGCTTTGGCTTGAGGACTCGCTGCCGCTCGACGCTCAGCCTCTTGATGCCTCACTCCTTCATCTTTAACAATGGCAAGCCTCCTATAGGTGTCCTCCAACTCTGCCCGTTGGTCATGCATATTTTTGACAGCTTGAGCAACGTCCTCCACCTAACATTAGAAGGTCATTTGTTCACCTGCCACCCGCTGTATATCGACCTCTGTACTAACTATCTTTTCCTCAAGGAACTTGACCTGCTCCCAGTAATCAGCAAGGCTCTTATCCAAGATCTCTCGCACGCAAGTTCGAGCCTCTTGTACAGCATCAAGTTCCTGCTCCTTCATATTAAGTATCAAGTTCCTGCTCCTTCATATTAAGTTCCAACGTCGTACGATCAAGGGTGTCTCGACCTGACTAATAAGCGTTCTAAGCTTGGGATACCTCGGCCGACAGCTTTTTCATCTCCTCATCTCAAGGGCGTACTATTACACTCCAGACCCCGAAGCTTCGTTAGAGGAAGCTCCAACACATTCATTGAGGCCTCGAGAATACTCGTAGTTGCCTCATACCTGGGGTATACGCTAAATGATACTATTTATAGCGCTACCGAAGCTCGGGCCATGGCAATGGATCGACCATGTTCCAAAAAACAAGAGACACCTCGTCTCAAAATGGTGTAAATTAAAAAGTCTCAATAATAAGCCCGGTATTGTCATTCGCGTGAGCCATGGGCGTCATGGGAGGCATCATCGTTGACGGCCCTTCTGAAGCTGGGATTGCAGCAAAGTCAAAAATAGCTTGATTCGGTAGGGTAGTGGCCGTACGAGAGTCAACACCTGACCCAAAAGGCACAATAACCTCTACCACACTAGTAGTATCCTTGGACTCAGAGGTTCTCCAATCAGCTTCTTTCCGGAAAGGCTCCAACCTGGGTGCTTCCAGGATCGAGGTCTCTGCTGGCACTGACTGCTCTCCAACGACATTAGTACTAGATTTTGCCTGGGGTAACACCTCTGATGGAGCAGCCCCGATTCATCACTCCCTATGTGGCAGGGGCCTTGCTAGTGTCAGGGCCGATCCATCCATTACCATAGGGGTAGGAGTAGGACTAGGCATCGGCTCCTCCCTTTCGACCATGCATGTCGGCTCAACAAGTACTTCTTCCTTGATTGCTTCGGGTTGGCTAATAGCCCTGACCCGTAACTCTTCTCCTTCTACAACCTCAGTAGCCGCATCTTGAAGCTCTACCCCAACTTTGACTACAGTTTGGGGGGAGACTCCTTGACAACCTCGGCCTCAGTAGTTATTTCAATGGGAGCCTCCCCTACCCCCACTTTAGAACCACCGTAGGATTTATCGGCAGCTTTCTCAGCATCCACCTCAGTCTCAGTAGCTGGTTTCTTCGGTCTCAGTAAGGTTTCCTCCTGTTGCATACCTGCAATAGACAGCAAGAATCGTCAACACCAAACAATATATATGTGTGTGTGAAAGGGTGAAAAGGAGGTACCTAAGGGGAACCGTCGAGGTCTGGCCAGCGTTGTATGCCGCCATCAGATTGGCAAAATAATTTGTCATGAAGTCAAAAAAGGAAGGAGTCTCCATTCAAACTTCAGCAGCTTGGGCCTCCCCTTCTTGAGGGTCTACGACCGAGAACTAGGAGGAATAAGCTGGTCGGAAGTGGTAATAATCTCTACCTCAGAAGAATCACCTAAGTCCCACCTAAAAGACTTGGACTTTTTCTTTGTAACCTGCGCACACGAAAAGGAAAAGAAGAATGGGTCAGGTTAATGAGGAACCTCTCGACAAATGTTTAGACTCACGTCTGTTACCTTTGCGGGTAGGGGAGTAGGTTTCATTACTCCTGTAGTCTTAGAGACAACAGACTTCTTTATCCTTTTCAGAGCGGGTGAACTTTCTCCCATAGAGGTAAGTCGATACAAGTGAGAATCAACAAGTTCGACAGGCGTATCCTCTGCCTCCTCCTCTTGGAAAGCCAATGCCCCTCTGTCCTCTGAGCACACAGCAGAAAATACGTACGAGCCTTCTCGATCACGTTCGACGTCGCCTCATGCCTGGTCCCTGCAATAAAACTCTTCTCTCGATCGTACCCAGGAGATAAAGTATTCGTCGAGCATACGGCATCATACAAGATATGAGGTTTTGTCCCTTGGGTGGGCGTTGTGAAGCGTGCTCTTGTACACCCTATATTATAGTATTTCCATGCTTGAGCACTGTCCAGGAGACTTCTCGTGTGCCCCAAGCTGGTGCTCAGGTTCTTCAACATTGACTGGTTGTAGCTGAATTGACAAACAAAATGGCTTGGCAGGTACGGTTCTAGGAACACATGATTTATGTTCCTGTAAACCAGGTATGAGGGACAGATCGACTGCAACCAGTGGAACGCCCATAGTGGTAGGAGGGAAGCATTTGTACCCTTGTCCTCTAGCTCATCGTCTCCTCCAAACCCTATGTAAGGTAGGGGAATCTAAAAAAATTCTCACCCCTTCGGATAGGATAAAGCCTTTCGTCATACTGGGGCTCCTGTATGGAGCCGAGTTTGAATTGAAAGATTAATTCAAAGTTTGATCCTTCCAGCTGTGAAGTTGGTCTTTAGCCATAATTTAGCTTTACTTTCGGCTATGGTATGAAGCATTAAGAAAGGATTACACAGCTTTATATATAATATGATGCCCGGAGAAAAGGATAAAGACTTTATTAGGACAAAACTGCCATTTAATTGTTTGATGTTTTGGCTCGTCCTTCATTGGCCCAAATTAATGTTTCCAAGGCTAGAGTCAGATGTCATCCCTAGAGACAGTATCCTTCGTAGATATAAGGCCAAGACTTGGAATTTTAATCGGATTATGTCTTGTAGAAGACTACTGCGCTATGTGAATACCTTTGATTTTTTCAAGATTGCCCTAAATTTTTCAGGCAGTGAAGACAGGTATGAGTTTACAGATATCAGGAGAGACCATGTCTCCTGTCTTCCCGAAGGACTTTTTTGTTGGCTCAATCCACTCTTCTCACCAAGTACTATAAGTACCACATTTCCAGAATAGGAGTATTTTTGTCTTTTCATATTTTGTACCAATATAAAAATTATATTTCATATTAATTGTAATGATTGTATGTTTATTTATTTTTTCATGATTGGTATTGTGCATATAATTAAATATGAGAAACTTAGTTGCTAGTCGTTAGCTACTAGTTAGACTAGCTGTTAGTGAACGTGGCTGAACCCAACAAGACTTGTCATGACACCATTAGTGAACCCATTAGTTGGTCATGGTATACCCATTTAATTAGAGAGCAATGATAAAAAAGAATCCTTCTTTTAGTTAATAGAACGTTCCCTAATTAAACTCCTTCCTAAAATAAACCTCCATGACTCATTGTGAGAGCTTATTTGGCACGTTATCTCGCACTTAGGGTTGGGGAGTATGGCTATTTATATACCCTATAAAACCCATCCTTGAGTTCACTATTTAGCATCCACAAACCCTAGTTTGCCTTCCCTCCATTTTCTCTTCATTTGAGAAGAAGACCCAAACTCCACCATTCCCAAATTGGTTTCCAAATCTTTCAAATTGTCCTCTCAAGGAGACTAGAGCTTGGACTAGCAAGGAGGAAGCATTGGAAGGAGTGGAGCTTGGAGGAGGTGTCCACTCTTGAAGATGTGTTCACTTGTGTCCACTAGTGCCATTGCATTGGGAATCCATCTCCCAAAAGGTAAGATTTGAATTTAACTCTTGTAATTGATTCTAATTAGTGTTATTAGTCATTCAGAAACCACACATGCTTTAGGGATACCCAGGGAGAGAAGCTTGGGCTTCATTGGACCTATTTAGAGACTTTTACATAGATTTTTTATACCATTTTTTGGAAAATCCAAGAATGGGACACCAAGTATTTGGCATTAAGTGACCTAATTAGGTTTTTAGAGTGTTGTTTGGCTAGCTATGTGTCCATAATTGGATATAACAGGACACATGATCAATTTGGGATTTTTTTTTTACTCCTACACATGTTGTGCATATGCGCTAATACATATGACACTTGACACTAGCTTAGAAATGCCCAAATTACGTTCTAGTGTATATATTAGGCTTGCCTATAAAATTTGGTAGGATTCGGACATGGTTTGATTAAGTATCTTAGGCGTGTCATAGACATATGCACCAAGTGTTCGATACATGTCCCCATAGAGATTTTGTGTCCGATTTGAGTTGAGATTTTGGGTACGTGTCCTAAATAGGATACGTGGTGTGGTGTCATGATCCCATGAAATACACAGTTAGATTTGTGTGTGCATGTAATGTACCTATATGTATACATGTATTTGTGTGTATCTATATATATATATTATAGGGTGTGTGCTTATGTATGCTTATCTAAGACTAATATTATCTAGATATGTAAATACAAATGAGTATATGGAAATAAATAGAGGGAGGTGCCTATAGGAATATATGGGTGATGTTTGTACGTCTACTCATACATATACCTATCTATTATGTATGTGTTGTAGGGAGTGTGTACTCTATATTGAGGGATTAGTGGCAAGGGGTTACTGTGTAGACAACTGATATAGGACTTATAGCTAGATGGATTATTTTTTTTTTTTTTTTTTTTTTTTTTTTTTTTTTTTTTTTTTTAGCTAGATGGATATATATATATATATATATATATATATATATATATATATATATATATATATATATATATATATATGGCTATTATAATATATATATATATGTATATATATATATATTATAATAGCCATATATATATATATATATATATATATATATATATATATATATATATATATATATATATATATATTTTCTATCAATATATATATATATATATATATATATATATATATATATATATATATATATATATATTTATATATTTATATATTTTTTTATATATATATATATATTTTTTCTATCATATATATATATATATTTATATATATATATATATATATATATATATATATATATATATATATATATATATATATATATATATATTTATATATATAATACTTATCATACATATATATGATAAGTATTATATATATATATATATATATATATATATATATATATATATTAAAATATATATATATATATATATATATTAATATACCATCATTTGCGGCTTTTCCTGTGATCTGTTCAACACAGCACTACTATCTTGACCCGACATGGCCTAACACAGTTTTCAAGTAATTGTTTATGACTAGTACGGTTCTCGGGATTTGCTGTGGATTATGATTTTGCTATTCTCTGATCTCCTTGCTAGTGACCCAGTGGGGTGCACACCTAACTTGTAACTTGTAATTAATCCTTGTGACTTGATAACTTGATAGTGGCCCGTGGCGGCGCACTCCTGACTTGTAGCATGACTTGATAACTTAATACTGTTGCGACGGCTACTTAACTTGACCTGCCTTGACACCGGGGGTAGTTCTTTCTTGCTTGCTTGTTAAATCCACTTGTTCTGTCTTGCATCATGTCTAGGATGGGACTCCTGAGTACCACGGTCAGGGGTACCTACCAAAATAGATTAAGGATAATAACTAGAATAACACAGTAGTCATGAAGAGATGACACAGCTACAGGCAATCCCGTTACCTGGGCGCTCTTGGGATCTGTAGCCTGCCGTCGAGTAGGGCACATTTCCAGCACACCGTCGCGTGTTGCTCCCTCTAAGTCACCTAAGGGTACATTTGTCTCCCGGGCGATGTACCCACCAGAATTCAACCCCTAATTTTCGACCTGGGTAACCTGGATGGTCTGCAGGGCTTGTGGCTATGGAACAATCTCACTGCATCTTGTTAGTAATTAGGTTTATGATAACCCTAGTTAGTTAAAGTAGTAAGCCGTAGTATTTGCTTGGCCGTGATTGATTGAATGAGGTATAACCAGTTTAGCCATGTCTTGATCCAGTACAAGCTTGCTTCCTGTCTTGATTTCTTACATTATTATCTTGCCGATAAATGGTGGGAAACCAAGTTCTGTTCAGATGAAGGGTTACAACTCCGGTCCTTGTTTGGTTTACGGGTTGTAACCTGGCTATCGGAATAGTCCCATGGTTATCTCGTCGTATATCATCCTGACATATTTTCGTAAATTCTAGTTTTAATATTAGATTTTTGTGCTGATTGTTGGCTTTGTTCTTATTTCGTGGCCCCCTTGTGGCACTTGCTCTTTCTGGGGTTGATCCAGCTGGTTTTGTGTGGCCAGATTTTGGAGCAGCTCCCGAGGATCTACCAAGCTTCCAGCCCAATGGTGGCGACTAGAAGGAACCCGGGCTACGAGTGGGTTTTCTATTTTGTTTCGTTCACTCTATTGTAAAGTTATTCTTTTGAGGCGTTTAGCCGGCGAGCACCTGTTAGCTCGATGCACTTTACTTACTGTCTGCCTACGGACTGTAAACATGATTAACAAATCCTAGGGTTGATCATGTACGACTAAACTCTTGCTAGTCCTAACATTTTGTAATGACTAGCTTCATGATCAGCTGAATATGTGATATTTGGGATGCCTTATTATTGTATATTTAATGATCATACATCTTGCGACCTGACTTACTGGCTTGTGATTGAGACATTAGGATTGTTCATGACCATAAGAGACTGTTGGCTTGTAGTAAACCCTCATATATCTAGACAGCCGTGACCGTATATCGAGGTGGTTTCCATTTCAATATACGTAGCTGGCTATGTCTACCCCCGCTCTCCAGTATTCTGGTTCTGAGGCGTGACATGGTTTAAGTGGTGGCCCATGCATGTCTTGTCAATCAAGAAATGTGAGGGTTTACCGAATAGATGTCTCAATTAGTATTCGCCCTTAATCTCCGCCCGTATTTTCAAATCCCTGAAATTCTTGCCCTGATTACATGCTTGTATCGTTGATCTGTCCTGGTCCTTCCTTATTGTTTCCCTGTGTCGTCTTCCTCAGCGGCACTGTACCTGACCCTGCCGATCAGCGAGGTGGAGCACCTCCTGTGGATCAGCAGCAACCCGAAGATCAAGCCCAGCATTCCGGGGTAGCATCCAGAGTTATGCCTACTGGAGGAGAGTCACCAGTTCGGCCCGTCCAGCCCGCAGAGCCAGATGATGGTACCTTAGTAGGCCTCATCAGAACCTTGATAGGTTCCCAGGATCGTCGAAGCGACGCCCTGCACCAGACAGTTCAAGATGCTTTGACCCGAGGCGGACATCCAGGGAACCAGGCGGCGAACAGCTTCAAGCGATTGAACCCTCCTTTCTTCGACGGCACCGAGGATGCGATTGTCGCGGATGCATGGCTTCAGGATACCGAGGTGATTCTGGAAGCAGCTAGGACACCCGAGAATGAGAAGGTGGCGGTGGTACGCCTGCAGTTGTTGGACTTGGCTCGCAGTTGGTAGGCGGCGCAAGCCATGGGATTAGTGGCACCCATTGCTTGGGCAGTATTTAGAGAGAGATTCCAGACGAAGTATTTCGATGATGTGGTTCGGTACGACCTGCAGACCAGATTTACCAACTTGAAGCAAGGAGGCAGATCTGTCGACAGTTATGCATCGGAGTTTTCTAGGCTCAGTAGGTTTGCCCCCACCTTGGTGGCGACCGGGTTTGATAGGGCCCAGCGGTTCCAGCAGGGACTGCATTTGGAGATCTTGTTGGCAGTAGAACAATTCGAGCACCAGACGTTCGATGCAGTCTTGAGAGCAGCTAGGAGGCATGAGTATACCTCCCAGAGGATCGTGGATAGGACCGGAGGTAGGAAGCGGTCCCACAGTCAGATGCACCAATCATCAGCTCCAGCCCCGGCAGCTAGGAGATTGACCATTGGAACTCCGAGGCGGGCGGCCTCAGTAACGTCGGTTCAGCATTCGACCCCGACGTACCCGCAGCAGCAGAAGCAGAAGCAGACTTCCACGATGGGATGTTCTCATTGCGGGAAGCCAGGGCATGTGGTGGCAGACTGTCGCAGGGCGTAAAGATTGTGCCTGGCTTGTGGAGCAGCAGATCATAGGATAGGGGCCTGTCCGAATAGGGGTGGTTTATCAGCATCCAACCCTTCTAGCTCTTCGGTGAGAGGACAGGCCCCAGCAGCAGTATCAGTCTTCGAGGCCCTTGTCGCCTCAGTCTCAGGCATTCCAGCAACAACACCCTCAGCAGTATGCACAAGCCCAAGCTCAGACCCAGAATAGGCAGAGAGGTTTCCAGCAGAGGGGACAAGCAGCCAGAGGACAAGGTCAGGCCATGATGATGGCTACGGAAGAAGAAGTTGCACCAGGTGAGGTTGTGGCAGGTACTATTCTCGTCAACTCCTCTCCAGCATCTGTATTATTTGATTCTGGTACATCGTATTCATTTATGTCTGCACGATTCGCGACACGGATAGGATTGGAGCCCGAGTCATTATCAGTGCGGCTCAATATACTTACTGGTAATGGTCTTGTGGGAGTAGATCGAGTGTTTTCCTCGTGTCGGATCATAGTTAGCGGTAGGGAGTTCCCCGCTAGATTCATAGAGTTTCCTATAGCAGACTATGATGTAGTCCTAGGCATGGATTGGTTGAGGAACCAGTATGCTAGAATAGACTGCCATATTGGCAGAGTTGTCTTTAGTATCCCCGGCGAGCCAGAGTTTTCGTTTTCCAGAGGCGCAGTGGAGCCGTCTTCCCCAGCATTGCGGATGGCAGTAGCAGCAGTGCAGTTACCCCGGATAGTTGAAGAGTTTCCAGATGTCTTTCCAGAGGAGCTTCCAGGGATGCCGCCAGAGCGGAAGATTGAGTTCACTATAGACTTGATTCCCGGGACAGCACAGTATCAGAGCGAGTCTACAGGATGGCGCCTTCAAAGTTGAAAATTTTATACAAGATGATTGAAGAACTGAGGACCAAGGGATTCATCCGTGCAAGTGGATCACCTTGGGGAGCCCCAATGCTTCTTATGAAAAAGAAGGATGGTACGTCCAGGCTATGTGTTGATTATCGTACCTTAAATTCGGTGACAATCAAGAATAGATACCCTCTTCCGAGGATAGATGACTTGTTTGATCAACTCAGAGGGGCTTCAGTGTTCTCGAAGATCGACTTGCGGTCGGGATACCACCAGATCAGAGTCAGAGAGCAGGACATCCTGAAGACAGCATTCAGATCAAGGTATGGACATTGGGAGTTCCTTGTTATGCCCTTTGGAGCGACCAATGCGCCGGCCGTATTCATGGACCTCATGAATCACATTTTCATGCCTTACTTGGATCAATTTGTGATCGTATTCCTAGATGACATCCTGGTCTAAGCAAGAGTGAAGCAGAGCATGAGCAGCATCTCAGAGTCGTCCTCCAGACGCTTAGGGAGCATCAGTTGTACGCTAAGTTCAGTAAATACGAGTTCTGGCTCGATCGCATTTCGTACTTGGGTCACATCATTACCCGAGGAGGAGTGGAAGTGGATCCCCAGAAGATTGTGGCTATCGAGTCATGGCCGGTACCCAGCTCAGTGGCAGAGGTTCGTAGTTTTCTTGGATTGGCCGGCTACTACCGGCGGTTCGTTTCAGATTTTGCAAGGATTTCAGCACCGATGACCCAGTTGACCTGCAAGGATGTACCGTTTGTTTGGACAGCAGAGTGTCAGGAATCATTTGAGAAGTTGAAGCAAGGTTTGATAACGGCTCCCATTTTCACCCTTCCAGATGGGACCGGAGGATTTACAGTTTATTGCGACGCTTCAGGCAGAGGATTGGGGTGTGTCTTGATGCAGCATGGGAAGATAATATCTTACGCGTCACGTCAACTACGTGATCATGAGAAGAATTATCCGACCCACGACTTAGAATTGGCGGCGGTAGTGTTTGCTTTGAAGTTGTGGAGACACTACTTGTATGGAGATAGAGTGGAAATCTTTACTGATCATAAGAGCCTGAAGTATGTTTTCACCCAGAAGGACCTTAATATGCGGCAGAGAAGATGGCTCGAGCTACTGGTGGACTATGATGTGGATTTGCAGTATCATCCCGGGAAGGCCAACGTTGTAGCAGATGCATTGAGCAGGAGAGCCGAAATTTATCTCCTGACGGCGCAACCAGAATTATTGGCAGATCTTCAGAAGATGGGAATTGAAGTGGTTCTTCCAACCAGCGTGGCATTGATGGCCAGCCTACAGGTTCAGTCCAGCATAGTTAAGAGAATCCGGGTGGCACAGTCAACAGATTCCAAGATCCAGTGACTCAGAGTAGAGTGTGAAGCAGGAAGAAGGCCAGAGTTATGTATCCATGAAGATGGTACACTTCGGTACGGCATTCGTCTTTGTGTACCCAGTAGAGATATCAGACAGGAAGTCATGGCAGAAGCCCACAGTTCACAATATTCTATTCATCCGGGTGGTACGAAGATGTACCGTGATATTCGTCAGCATTTCTGGTGGAATGGCATGAAGAAGGAGATAGCCCGGTTTGTCTCTCGGTGTTTGGTTTGCCAACAGGTTAAAGCTGAACATCAGAGGCCCGCTGGACTTCTTCAACCCTTACCGATCCCAGAATGGAAATGGAAACATATAACCATGGATTTCGTGACCGGATTTCCCAGATCTCCGGCCGGCAGAGATACTATTTGGGTAATTATGGACAGGCTTACCAAGGTGGCACACTTTCTCCCATTTAGAGTTGGACAGTCGACGACGCAGTTAGCAGAGATATATCTCAGACAGATCGTCAGGCTTCACGGTGTGCCAGTCAGCATCACCTCGGACAGAGATTCAAGATTCACATCACGCTTTTGGCGCAGCTTGCAGAAGAGTTTGGGGACTCGCCTTCAATTCAGCTCAGCTTATCACCCGCAGACGGATGGTCAATCAGAGCGCACAATCCAGACCCTTGAAGATATGTTGAGATCCTGTACCCTTGACTTCGGTGGTTCATGGGAGAATCATCTGTACCTGGTGGAATTCTCGTACAATAATAGTTATCAGGCCAGTATCCAGATGGCACCCTTCGAGGCTCTTTATGGCAGGAAGTGCAGATCCTCGCTAGCATGGGACGATGTCGGAGAGAGGCAGATGCTCGGACCCGAATTGATTTCCCAGACGGTTGAAGTGGTCAGGAAGGTCAGAGTTCACCTCCGAGTTGTCCAGGACCGCCAGCGCCATTGGACCGATGCTAATCAGCGTCCCTTAGAATTTGCTATCGGCGACCATGTATTCCTTAGGATCTCGCCTAACCGCGGCGTCATTCGCTTTGGCGTGCGGGGAAAGCTTAGTCCTAGGTATATAGGGCCGTTCGATATTCTAGAGCGAGTAGAAGATGTATCCTATCGTCTCGCTCTTCCGCCGTCGCTAAGTGAGGTACATGATGTATTCCATGTGTCCCAATTACGATGGTATATTCTAGGCCCGAGCCACATCCTAGACCATTCGGAATTGGTTGTTGGTACCAACCTTTCGTATGAGGAGAGGCCCGTGTCTATATTGGACCGGAGGGAGAAGATACTCAAGAACAAGACTATTAAATTAGTCCGTGTTGCTTAGGGTCATCACTCTCTAGGTGAGTCAACGTGGGAGCGTGAGGACGACATCCGATCGCAATATCCCTGCCTGTTTGACTCGTGAGGTATAATGTCTTTCTTATGCCTTACATTTTTTCTTCCTTGCTTGTATTGTATGATTGTATGATTGAACTGCTTAGTGTAACTTGTCTGTGCTTAATGTAGCTTGTCGTGACAATCTCTAGCTTCTTGATTAAATTTCGATAACGGAATTCTTTTAAGGTGGGTAGAGTTGTCACCCTCATTTCCCGTATTTCCCGTATTTCGTATTTATACTCGTATCTGGATTTTGGCATGTATTTTTATTTTTCTCAACTCGTGGAATTTCGGAATTTCTCGTATTTTGGGTTTTGGCCTGGCTCGGTTTTAATTGGATTGTTTTGGTTTGGTTTGGTTTAATGTGTAGTGAAACACCTTAGCCTATGCTCCACCCTCAACACACCACATCCCACCCTCTTTAAAACTCCACCAACTTTTTCTCTCTCCTCATAAACCTCCATTAATTTATTCTTCTCCTTCCTCTACACAACACTCTTCTCCTTCCTCTCCACAACACCAACCCATAGGCAAGTGCACCTTGCCACCATATGAGAACCCTCTTTTATTTGTCCATTTGCTAGATTAGGACATGGTGATCAACATTAGAACTTAGCATTTTGTGATTTGGAGCCTCCATTGTTCTAGATCTAAGTTTTCCCTATTTTCGGTTTTGCATGGTTTTGATCTATTTAGGTTGGATTTTTATGGGTTTTGATGTTTCCATGTGGAAGAGAGTTCAATTCCACCCCGGTTGGAACTTTGGAAATCCGGATTTGGAGTTCGGATGGCCAAGTTGTGAAGCTTTGAAGTTTTGGAGCCATGGGAGTTTCTTCTCAGCCATGGAGAAGAAGACCCTTTCCCCTGCGTACGTGTTTTTACACGTATGCAGCTCTCCTGCGTGCGTGACTTTTTGTGTACGCAGCTCTCCTGCGTGCGTGACTTTTCGCGTACGCAGCTCCCCTGCGTGCGTGCTTTTGTGCGTACGCAGCTCTTCTGGGTGCGTGTTTTTACGCGTACGCAGCTCTCCTGCGTGCGTGACTTTTCGTGTACGCAGCTCTCCTACGTGCGTGACTTTTCGCGTACGCAGCTCTCCTGCGTGCGTGACTTTTCGCGTACGCAGCTCTCCTGCGTGCGTGACTTTTCGCGTACGCAGCTCTCCTGCGTGCGTGACTTTTCGCGTACGCCGCTCTCCTGCGTGCGTGACTTTTCGCGTACGCCGCTCTCCTACGTGTGTGACTTTTTGCGTACGCAGCTCTCCTGCGTACGTGTCTTTTTGCGTACGCAGCTCTCCTGCGTGCGTACTTTAGCTCTCCTGCGTGCGTGCTTTTGTGCGTACGCTGTGCGTGCCCTTGTGCGTACGCTGCACCCTGACCCCTTGCTTAACCCATTGGCTCTTGAAGTATTGGTTTTATTTCTCGATTTGGTTCTCTTTTGTGGATTTGGTTTTCCTGAGATCTGTTCAACACAGCACTACTATCTTGACCCGACACGGCCTAACACGGTTTTCAAGTAATTGTTTATGACTAGTACGGTTCTAGGGATTTGCTGTGGATTATGATTTTGGTATTCTCTGATCTCCTTGCTAGTGACCCAGTGGGGTGCACACCTAACTTGTAACTTGTAATTAATCCTTATGACTTGATAACTTGATAGTGGCCCGTGGCGGCGCACTTCTGACTTGTAGCATGACTTGATAACTTAATGCTGTTGCGACGGCTACTTAACTTGACCTGCCTTGACACCGTGGGTAGTTCTTTCTTGCTTGCTTTTTAAATCCACTTGTCCTGTCTTGCATCATGTCTAGGATGGGACTCCTGAGTACCACGGTCAGGGGTACCGACCAAAATGGATTAAGGATAATAACTAGAATAACACAGTAGTCATGAAGAGATGACACAGCTACAGGCAATCCCGTTACCTGGGGGCTCTTGGGATCTGTAGCCTGCCGTCGAGTAGGGCACATTTCCAGCACACCGTCGCGTGTTGCACCCTCTAAGTCACCTAAGGGTACATTTGTCTCCCGGGCGATGTACCCACCAGAATTCAACCCCTAATTTTTGACCTGGGTAACCTGGATGGTCTGCAGGGCTTGTGGCTGTGGAACAATCTCACTGCATCTTGTTAGTAATTAGGTTTGTGATAACCCTAGTTAGTTAAAGTAGTAAGCCGTAGTATTTGCTTGGCCGTGATTGATTGAATGAGGTATAACCAGTTTAGCCATGTCTTGATCCAGTACAAGCTTGCTTCCTGTCTTGATTTCTTACATTATTATCTTGCCGATAAATGGTGGGAAACCAAGTTCTGTTCAGATGAAGGGTTACAACCCCGGTCCTTGTTTTGTTTACGGGTTGTAACCTGGCTATCGGAATAGTCCCATGGTTATCTCATCGTATATCATCCTGACATGTTTTCATAAATTCTAGTTTTAATATTAGATTTTTGTGCTGATTGCTGACTTTGTTCTTATTTCGTGGCCCCCTTGTGGCACTTGCTCTTTCTGGGGTTGACCCAGCTGGTTTTGTGTGGCCAGATTTCGGAGCAGCTCCTGAGGATCTACCAAGCTTCCATCCCAATGGTGGCGACTAGAAGGAACCCGGGCTACGAGTGGGTTTTCTATTTTGTTTCGCTCACTCTATTGTAAAGTTATTCTTTTGAGGCGTTTAGCCGATGAGCACCTGTTAGCTCGATGCACTTTACTTACTGTCTGCCTACGGGCTGTAAACATGATTAACAAATCCTAGGGTTGATTATGTACGACTAAACTCTTGCTAGTCCTAACATTTTGTAATGACTAGCTTCATGATCAGCTGAATATGTGATATTTGGGACGCCTTATTATTGTATATTTAATGATCATACATCTTGCGACCTGACTTACTGGCTTGTGATTGAGACATTAGGATTGTTCATGACCATAAGAGACTGTTGGCTTGTAGTAAACCCTCATATATCTAGACAGCCGTGACCGTATATCGAGGTGGTTTCCATTTCAATATACGTAGCTGGCTTTGTCTGCCCCCGCTCTCCAGTATTCTAGTTCTGGGGTGTGACACCTACCACCAATCAAAATCACTCTTGACTCTACTCAATGTCGTACTAGATGTTCCAACAATGTCTAATACAAAGTCGGGTAACGTTGCCGCAAGTACTTCGAATTTACTTGTTGTTGCGGAGAAAGTTGTAAAACATTTCGTTGCATTGAATACACGAGATGTGAAATGTTAGTTGCTGCAAGTACAGCAAATTGTGAAATATGATTTGAGATATTGTTGTTGCAATGTAACATGTTGAATGAGAAATGAAACGATGCATAAAGTGCAACGAGTTCATTGTAAATTTTATAATACAATTAAAGTGATAAGTCAATATCGAATGTGTTGAACGGATTTGGGTATTGACTTTGAATGTCGGGAGTAAATCGTTGCACGAGGTGCAACAGATGTCAAAAAAATAAAATCGTTGTACGAGGTGCAATGAATGTCAGAAATAAGTTGTTACACGATGTGTAACGCGTGTCGAAAGTAAATTATTGCACGTGGTGCAACGCATATCAAAGTAATCGTTGCACGGAGTGCAAAGGAGATTGGAAATAAATCGTTGCACGAGATACAACGGAAGGAACTGAAATCATAAATCGATAGAATGAATCATTCGGTTGTGCACCGAACTTGTGCTGGCAAATGAAAACATTAGCCGAGTTGTGGCGGATTTGATTTAATCAAAGTTACGGTTGTGATCAAGCACGATCACCTCAGAAATCGTAAGTCATAAGGGATTGTTGGTTATAGTGAGTATAATGCGAGAGAAATAACTTGATTTCCGAGTGGTATATGACATACCACGTATGCGATGAATGACTCGATTCTGAGTGGTATATGATAATACTACTTGTGCGATAAATTGCATCGACTTGTTATGAGAATTGCGGAAGGTTTGTCCGCAATGAACGGAAGAGTACCGAGACTCGATTAGAAATTTGTATGACAGTACGTGATGCAAGTGTTCTTCGAAAACCGGTTGGAACGTTAAGGCGAGACTCTATCAATGAATGATACGTCAGACGAAAATTATAAGTCGGTCGGACGACGGTGACTAGCGGAACGATTATGCCTTGAAGCAATAATCGGATCGACGGGAAAGGAAAAATCGAACTTACAAATGAGTAGCACGACTTGCGATCTCGATAGAAATGTTGGGCGAGGCGAATCGAATCGCATGACTTGCGATCTCGATAGAAATGTTGGGCGAGGCGAATCGAATCGCATGACTTGCGATCTCAATAGAAATATTGGGCGAGGCAAGTTATAATCGGATCGCACGATGTACGACTTTGGTGAAAAGTTGGTTGATGCGGGTAAATAGTGCCTAAGAGAGAGTTGTTTACGTCACGGTGAAACTCATTTGAGTACGACTGAAACACGCAAAACCTTAGAGGGCGTGATTGTATAACTCGAGGGTTCGATATTGAATAATCGGTAACTCGGTTACGCGATCAAAGTATAACGGAATGCAATAAATCGAGAAACGATTCGAGACGTACAAAAATGTTTGTGGAGAACTTAGATGTATGCAATGCAAGTTGTCGATGTTGAGACAGAATCAAAGTTGAACCTTACACTATCGAAATTGATATGACGTATCGAGATCGATACGTAAGAAAACGTAAACACGATGTGAGAAAACAAAATGGAGTGTGCCTCGCGCTATCAAATTTTTGTAAATAACAATACGAGAATGAACGAACTGATTGATCATGAACTTGATGATTGATCAGTACGAGACTATAAGTCATCGACGATTGTTCGATGCGTATAGCATCTCGTGTGTCGACCGTAAATAAGATAGACTCGAACTCAATGCGAGTAGATGCTTCGTGAATTACAGAATCATCGACAGTAATGCATGACTTTACTCGGAGGATAGTTGCGCATCAATTACGCTGATAGAAATAGTTCTGTCTGAAATTGGATAGTCGCATAGAAATCGTCGGAACGTGATTTGGCTCCGAAATAAGATATAGCATGGTTCGTAGTAAACTATCCTTCGTTAATGATCCACAATTATCGAGCATAGCTTCGGGACAGCTGACCTAGAAGACTTGACCGCCAAATCAAATTGAATATTGCAAACTGTAAGATGACCCATGATATCGCATAGGAAATTGTATCGATAACAAATTAACGTGGTGCATGTTGATAATAAGTCTAGGCAATTTTGAGAATCGTGCTATGCACGAGCGCGAGTGGTAAGAGAATGACTTACGAGTTATGTCATTTGTAGAAGCATGATAAAGGACAAGAAAAGCCCATGCGGCTCCAAAAAGAAGGAGCCTCATGCGACTCAGGAATCCTTCAGAACGTTATGCGGCTCGAAACTCCCCAACAGCTCCATGCGGCTCAAGCAAAGACACGTGGCCATACGCTGTCCGCTTCTACAGCTGGCCATAAAACAGCCTCCCAATTAATTGCTCTGATGACAGCTCTGACGCAATGAATGACAGCTCTGACGCAATGAATGACAGCTCTGACACAATGAATGACAGCTCTAACATAATGATGGCGTGCTCCTTGGGAAAAGAAGAAAATATTTTATAACTGACAGGATCCGTCGAGTCCCAAGCACCCCTATGCGGCTGCCCACCTTTATGCGGCTGCCATCTTTATGCGGCTGCCATCTTCATGCGGTCGCCCGCTTCATGCGGTTGCTTCCTTTATGTGGTTGTCGCTTCATACGGCTGCTTCCTTCATACGGCTGCCACGTTCATGCGGCTACTTCCTTCATGCGGCTGCCACCTTCATACGGCTGCCTGCTTCATGCGGCAGCCTCCTTCATGCGGCTGCCTCCTTCATGCGGCTGCCTCCTTCATACGGCTGCCACCCTCATGCGGCTGCTACCTTCATGCAGCTAGGATTGTGGGGGCCACCCATATGCGGTTCACTTAGAGACCGCACACGACAGAGAGACACGTGGCGATCCTCATGACAAGTTGAGACACGTGGCTGTCTTACCCCCTCGGAGTTATGGCTGCCGGTAAATCCTGACAACCAGATTTAGTGCAATCATCATTATTACTCAAATCAAATCTGATTTGTTGTGATTAAGCAAATTGGACACGTGGCGGGAGATCCGAGCTTGTCATGACAAATTATGAATATTCATTGCAATCAGCATTAATTATCCATACATATTTGGCGCAATCAAGAATCAATTGCCCATATACAATACAATCAAGATTAATGGCCCAGATGATTGGCCGCCGACTTTTCAAGGAAGAATCATTACAAACCCTAATGATCATACCCCACTCTTATAAATAGCAAGGTGCCTTTCCCTTGCAAAAGGATCCGATCCTAATTAAAAAAAATATAGCAAGGTGTCATTCCCTTGCAAAAGAGATCCCCTCCACCCAGTTGGACACACAGAGAGACAAAGGCACGCACAGAAGAGTCTTTCCATCCTGAGAGCATTTTATCATCAGAGCCAAGGCTACGTCCGATCGTCCAAGGAGTAAGGCAGAGCTGCCGTCGCTTTCCCGAGCCTCTATCGTCACCCCCAGAATCAAAAATAAATAATCGTACTTAGATTGCTGTACCTAGGTTTTCATTCCTAGGCTTTCTTTGTACGAGCGAGTTTGTATTGTGAGTCTAAGTTCAGTCCTCCTATAAAATTATTCTGTACTTTTACAATCAATGGCAAACACGATGGCGACTCTGCTAGGGACTAACTTCTCCACGGCTGAGGAGTTGGTGACGCAATCGGACGCAGCCAAACTTGGCTCCACTCAATAAATGCTGGTCGCCCGGTTCGACTAGCAGGCGTTTGAAGAAATGCTCTCCGACGGAAGCGCTGGCCCGAACAAGCGGCGAGCCCGCACGAAAAAGGCCCGCAGGGAGTGGAGGCCCAAATCATTCGCTCCTCCCCAAGCTCTCGAAGAAGTACTCTCTGTTGCCCGAGATAGCGGGGAAGTCTCGCTTACGGCCCCACTTCAGACCATAAAGGACTCAGCTGTCCCCAAGTCCGGCAGAAGAAAATACTATGATGCTGGACTTGCAGGGGCAAAGAGGAACTCTATGCAGTCCAAGCTGCATAAGGGCGCCAGTCGCATGGAGAAGGCTCATGCGGCCACAACTGCCAACCGCATGGAGAAAACTTATACGGCCACAAAAGTCAGCCGCATGCAGAAAGCCCATGCGGCCAGAACTGCCAGCCACATGCAGGCAGCCTGCACGGCCATAACTTCTAGCCGCATACAGAAGGTTCATGCGGGCACAGAGGATAGCCACATGCAGACAGCCTGCACGGCCACGACTTCCAGCCGCATCCCTAAGGTTCATGCGGCCACCGCTTCTAGCCGCATACAGAAGGCTCATGCGGCTACAAAGGATAGCCGCATGCAGACAGCCTGCACGACCACTGATCCCAGCCGTATACCATCTGTTCCATGCGGCTCACGGTCAGTCTTCGACCGTCTCTCAGGCGATCCTGACTCCAGATGCTCTCATGTGCCAATCTCCATGGACTCTTCCTACTATGCACTTTCAGGTGCTAGAAGGAAGAAGTCCCGGGCAGCGCGGGCTCGGTGAGCTCAGTCAGCTGCCCCAACTTCTGACTATCAGGGCGTTCCGCTGACTATTACGCGGTCCCCTGATGGAAAGTTGTACAGAACTACCCGTGTCCAGCCCCCGATGGCCAACGAATGGGATAGTTATCAAGAATCTCCCAACAAGGATCAGGGGCGAGTACTTGTGCTTCCCCCACATCAGGGAGCAGGCAGGATACCAACACACTCATGGGCTCAGAACTTTCGGGCCCGCAAGACGGGTGACTTACGCAACGTGATTCTTCACAAACACAAGGAAAGAGACGAAGATTTGATGTACAGAGAGTCCTGTCAGGGACATCAATGCACCCAAGTCATTGTTAACTGCTGCTGTAACAAGACAGCAGTACAAGAAGACCGGCAGTCCATCTTCCAACGGCTATAACACCCAAGCTCAGAAGATGAGGCGCTTCTCGTCGCCTCCTGCAATTCTGCTCTGAAGATTCCCGGTAGCGGTAGAGGGAAGAAAACAAATGTCCCCAGTCCAAAAATCTCAACCGGCGTAACCAAGAAACTCTCTTCTAAGCGGTTGTCTACCACCGTTACTGGAGGAGTTTACCAAGGTACCCGCTCAAAGATGAAATCTACCATATTTGGAGATTCATCGTCCACATCTCTGGAAGGCACTGGAGCCGGAGGTAGCACTCCTCCAAATATCTACGATAATTCGGTGTTCCAAGAAGACAATCTAGGGAAAACAGTTCACCCATCAGATGCAGCAGATCCCGACGTCCCCGAGGACGTCCATAATTCTCAAGACGAGGCAAGCTCTGAAGCTGGGGGTACCACTCTTTCTGAGTCCGAACCAGAGGAGAACATCCCCACATATCCTGATGACTTCTCTGTATAAGGGTATGACTCAGAGGGCATATCCTCTACCGTTCCTTCCATCTCTCCTCATGTTAGGATGGTATTCATGACGGACAGCAACCAGGACGGTCCTAGTGATCGCCAACGCATCGACACTCTGGAGGCCGTACTGCATGCCTTGGTCAAATCCGTGGACGAGATCAAAGCGGCCCTTCCAACTCTGCAAGGAAGAATGCCTGGCCAAACAAGTTTGGGTCTCACGGTCAATACGGATTCGAATTCAGCTGCTCCAAACCCGGGTGATAACCCTCTTGAAATATCGGCCCCCACCGCTGCAGACGAGGCCAGGGAGGTAAGAAGAGAGGTCTAGGAGCTCCGGGCCATGTTTCATGTCCGAGAAAATTGCCAAGACCTCAGGATACGACAACCGTATCCCGCTGCGTGGAGAGATGTTCCCTTCCTACCAAAATATAAACCATTCCACATCAATCTATATGATGGAAAGACATCTGCAAGCATGTACATCACCTACTTTGAAGTCACAACCGACTATCTGCCTCATGACGATGCCATCCTTATGCGGCTGTTCATTGGAGCATTAGAAGGGGTCGCCTTCGACTGGTACCGTAACTTGTCGGACAACTGCATCCATTCCTTCACCGGCTTCAAACGCATGTTCCTAGAGAGGTTCTAAGAGGTAGGATAAGACGTAACAAAGTCCACCCTCATAGACGTTGTTCAAGGAGAGAAGGAGCTAACAAGGAACTATATCGAGCGGTTTTGCCAAACCGCGATGAAGTTACCTTCCGGTAACCTGAATTCCTTCTTAATTAAAATTTGCCAAAAGAGGCTGCTTCCCACAATCAGCCTCTGCATGGGCGAAAGTCAGTTTAAGGATTGGAAGACTTTCATTATTAGCGCCACTAGCGCAGAAGACAAATTGAAGAAAGCTCGCCAATTAGGATTACACGTCTCGGAAGGAGAGGACAAGGGCAAGCGCCCTAGCACCAATAGTAACAATGGGGGTAACCCCTCCAACAATCGAGACAACAAGGGCAAACAGGCTATGGTGGCCGACACGACGCCGAAGCCTGAACCGAAGCCAGTAGAGACGTAGTGGCCTCAGATGTCCTATTCCTTCGAGGACGGCCATGTCAAGTCCATCTTGGACATGCTCATACAAGGAGGTCAAATTCAGCTCCCTCCTCCAAGATGTGAACCTCGACCTGCAGACTTGGAGAACCCCAAATACTGCCACTACCATCACTATGTCCACCATGCCACACATGATTGCTACCAACTGAAGTGATACATCCAGTATCTCATCGATTCTAAGGCCCTGGCCATTGATTTCGAAAAGGTGACCGTAGCAGCCAACATGGTGTCAGTACAATTCGACAACTTCTCTCCGACAAAGACTCAAGACGGAGTAGTACCTATCCCCCGAGCAAGGATGGAGGTCGCTAACCTTCCACCTCCTCGAGACCAAGCTGCTGGTCTAGTGCCCCTTACCATATCACGAGGGAAGATCATATGGGTCCATCCAAACTTGGTACCTGAGATGACTCAGTCCGTACCTTCCTCCACCAGCAAGAAGAAGAATGGAAAAGTCAAATCATGCCGCACAATCTCGGTAGAGGTCGAAGAAGCTACTGTTGTTGTTACCCGTTTCGGCGCACAAACCTAACCTCTACCGGGTAACTCGACTGAAGATCATCAGCCAACAGCTGCTGATGCTCCAGGACCCTCGCAGCCTTCGACGACCGACAAGCCTAGGCCGAAGGAGACTCGCTTCGACAAACTGCTCCGAAAAGAGATGCCTCACGGACTGGAGAGGTCCTACAACTTCAACATCTTGGCACAATTGGCTAACACACCGGCAAAATTGTCGCTATACGAGCTATTGAGACTCTCTAAGGACGTTCGCGTCGCACTTAGCGAGGCACTCCAGAATGTCGACGCATATCTGGCTCAATCCAATCTCACTGGGGAAAGCTCGCCTGCAGATCTCTAGGACAGCGCTTGCACAGGCACAATGCCCAACATCGTCTTCACTCAGCAGGATATGCTTATCAAGACCAACCTACATGATCGCCCGCTGTATTATACTGGGTACATTGGCGATATCAAGGTGGACCGGATGCATATTGACCCCGGTTCTTCCACAAGCATCATCCCAAAGAGCCTACTACATCATCTGTGCATCCCAATGCATCGCTTGACGCCAACAAGCACCGCCATCAGCGGTTTTAATTCAGGAAGTAGCTATCCGATCGGGAAGATTCGCTTGAAGTGCCAATTCAGCGATCTTCAGTCAGAAGTGACCTGTTATGTCATAGATGCGGATACTTTCTATAATATTCTCCTGGAGCGTCCTTGGATACATGATTACATGATCGTGCCCTCTACACTGTACCAGTGCTTCAAGTACGTCGATAAGCACGGCTTTGTGAGGACAAAATTTGTCGACATCGACCCTTTTAAAGGGGTCGAATCCTACTGCTCAGACTCATGCTTGTATGAGAAGTCGAAAAACCATCTTGCCGAAGGAGATACTCAAGCTCAAACTGAGACAGCAACTGGATTAGAAGAACCTCTGACGATCCATCTCCAAGTCCGCAAACTTGGCATAACTGCGCCCCTTACAGCCACTCTGCGAAAGGACGCAATTAGTCTCTCTGCACAGGAGGAACAGATGATAATCTGACTGCCAAGGTCTAGCCAAGCGCCAAGACTCACAACAGAGCCACTGTCAATCAGGCTGCCTAAAGTTAGCCAGTAGCAAACAAAGGAGCTCAACCCCTCTGTCAAGCTAATGACGATTCGTCTTCCCAGAATGAATCGGCAGCCAAGCGCTAGGCCGGGCACTGCTAGCCAGCCAAAAACTCCCCGTCCAGCACCGAGCACCAAGCTGGGGGTGGCTAGTAGGCCAACGACTCCATGTTCTGCTCCACCCATGGAGCCCCTGATGATTAAGCTGCCTAAGTCTCAGTCTTCATTTACACAGGGGAAAGCTGAAGAAGAGTCAGAACTGGCCAAGTATGTGGCTGCTCACACCGATGTTCGATCCGCAGATGATGTAATCCCACTGGAAAAGATACCTAACTTCATCAATAAAGGGTTATCTTTGAATTATCTCAAGCTTAATAAGCTCTGTACAATATATGCTATGGAACACGGTATAGGCACTCACCTGCACACACAGGTAATAAATGTCTACACCACAAACCAACTTACTCCAGTGGAAGACGCTTACCGCATAATCGAAGGAGGGGATCATCCAATCATCTTCGGCCGAAAGAATAACCCACAACCCTTTAGGGTAGAAGAAGTTGATCTCGAACCCGATACCGGGGGATTACCCCTTTATCTGTATAGTTCCCAATCCAAGTACCTTATGCAAAAACAAGGGTATGTTCTGGAGACTACACTAGGCTTGAACTACGGCACTGGACGGCAATTACCCTTACAATCGTCAGTCCCGACTAGGAAACCACGAGACTACTACAACAAAACCAGATGTGGGCTAGGTTATGTTACACCGGCGACAACTCCTGAAAGCTCAGACGAAGAATGCGACTGGCATTCACAATCAACCGGATCACCCACTTTCGATTCTGATGTCAGCATTGGGGACATGCTCAGGCAAGTCTAGTCCGTCAATATGGCGTTTGTCGACGCCTACGAAGAAGATGAAGACATTCCTGAACTTCTTAAGTTAGTGCCATAGGCACAACAACTAGATACGCAATGGGAAAAGCGGTTCGAACAAAGAGAGCCTCCCACCGAGGATGAGTTTGTGCAAATTGATCTCAGTGATGAGTCCTCTCCGAAGCCCATCTTCGTCAGCAAGAATCTGACAGACGAAGAGCGGAAATCGCTACTGCAACTCGTCAGAGAATACATCGATGTGTTCGCCTGGAGCTACGAAGATATGCCAGGACTGAACCCCGAGGTTGCACTCCACAAACTCAACATCCGTTCGGACGCAAAACCGGTCAAGCAACAGCAACGACGGTTCTGCCCCGACGTCATGAACGCCATTGAAGCTGAGGTCAACAAACTGATAGCCAGCGCTTCATCCGTGAGGAACATCATCCAGACTGGATCGCCAATATAGTACCAGTCCTTAAAAAAAGTGGAAAGATTCGAATCTGCATCGACTTTCGCAATCTGAATGAGACGTGTCCTAAGGATGAGTTTCCTCTCCCTATCACAGACATCATGATCGACAACATCTGCGGCTTTGAGCGTATGTCATTCATGGATGGTTTCTCGGGGTACAACCAAATCAAAATGTTCCCTGATGACGAAAAGCATACATCATTCCGAACACCAATTGGCACATACTGCTACACAGTCATGCCTTTTGGTTTAAAGAATGCTGGCGCCACTTATCAAAGAGCTATGAGCATCATCTTTAGAGAACACCTGCGCAAGACAGTGGAATGCTACGTCGACGACATCGCCATCAAAAGTCGCTCTAAGGAAGATCATCTGCATGATCTGAGGACAGTGTTCGACCTGATACAAGCGCACAATTTGAAAATGAATCCCACAAAATCCTTCTTAGGCGTATCTAGCGAGAAGTTCTTGGGCTTCATCATGATCTCCCAGGGTATCCACGTAGACCCTGAGAAGACGAAGGCAATCATGGAGATGGGTCCCCCGAAAAATCTTCGTGAACTCCAACGTCTTCAAGGGAGGCTAGCCTACATCAGGAGGTTTATCTTCAACCTCTCCGGACGGTGTCAGCCATTCGCCCACCTCATGAAGAAATACATTTCATTCGTATGGGATGAAGAGTGCCAGTGTGCCTTCGACAGCATCAAAGAATATCTGACGAACCCTCCAGTGCTAATAGCCCCGGTTGCTGGAAGACCATTCCTGCTCTATGTACGAGCGATGGAACATTCTCTCGGTGCTCTGTTAGCACAAAACAATGAGGTAGGCCATGAGCAAGCTATATATTACCTCAGCCGAATGATGATAGGGCCGGAGCATCGATACACCATCGTAGAGAAAGAGTGCCTTGCTCTGGTTTTCGCCATTCAGAAGACACGATACTACGTCACGGGACAAACCATCTTTGTCATATCAAGAGTCAACCCCCTCAGGGTCCTCATGACTAAACCAGGCGCACTCAGCTCTCATCTCGCTACTTGGACGATATTACTGTCCCCTACCATATGATGTTCGTCCCGCAGAAGGCTGTTAAAGGTCAAGCTCTGGCAGACTTTTTAGCAGCTCATCCAGGCTCGGTGTCAACCAAAATAGACGAAAAGATTCCAGATGAGGTCGCCAATTCAAATATGGCCTCTCATGATACCGTATTATGAATGTTCTTCGACGGCACTTCTAGAACTGGGCCCAAGGGCAACATCGTCGCTGGAGTCAGAGTAGTGCTGATTTCTCCTACCGGGCTGGTGATCAATCGAGCTTATTCCCTCATAGAGCCCTGTTCAAATAATGTGGCTGAGTACAATGCTTTGGTCATTGGCCTCCGACTTATAAAAAAGCTGGAAATAGAGCACTTGGAAGCATACGACGATTCGCAGCTAATCGTCAACCAGATCCGGGGCTCATACGAAGTGTGTCATGAAGACATGATCCTCTATCACCAAATAGCAATTGACATCATCTCGTCCTTGGAAGGGTTCTTCATAGAACACGTTCCTAGGCTCCAAAATATTGAAGCCGATGCCCTAGCGGGCCTTGTCGCTTCCTTAGCAGTTCCAAATCATGTCCATCATCTGGTTGACATCATAGGTCGTAAGTTGGTCTGTCCCAGGAATAATGTTCAATGTGTTAAGAGTTACTCCATGCTGACAGTCGACGAAGCACCAGACTGGAGACAACCATTCATTGACTTCGTAGTCTATGACATCCTGCCAGAGAATCTGAAGGAAGCCAATTCTATCAGAAGACGTTCCCTCAGATTCTTCTACGATACAGAGACGAAAATGCTATATCAGCGATCATACGATGGATTACTGCTTCGATGTCTGTCAAATACAGAAGCCAAAGAAGCCGTACGTAAAGCTCATGATGGCATCTATGGGGCCCATCAGCCTGGCCCGAAACTACAAGATCGCCTTCACCGAATGGGCTACTACTGGCCCACGATGGTTACGGATGCAATAGACTATACACAAAAATACAAAGCCTGTCAAGTCCATGCAGATTTCATTCACCAACCATCCGAGTTTCTACATCCGACGGTAGCATCCTGGCCATTCGAAGCATGGAGAATGGACATCATTGGTCCGATCACTCCACCTTCGTCCCGAGGACACCGCTTTATACTCAGAATCACATATTACTTCTCCAAATGGGCAGAGGTTGTTCCGCTGGCAGAAGTAAAGACTTCAAACGTGATCAGCTTCCTCAAGCATCACGTCATTTATCGCTTTAGACTGCCCCGAAGGATCATCCATGATAATGGTCCGCAGTTCGCAAGCCACACTTTCTATCGGTTTTGCGACAAACACCGAATCCAGAATATTGCTTCAACACCATACAACCCGGCGGCTAATGGTCTGGCTGAAGCATTCAACAAAAGAATCATCAAGTTTCTCAAGAAGTTCGTGTCATCAAACAAACGCGACTGGAATGAAAAGCTCGACGAATGCTTGTTGGCATACATTACTACAGTGCGGACTGCCACCGGGAACACACCATTCTCTCTGGTATATGGGAGTGAGGCAGTTCTCCCACTTGAGACTCAAATTCCCTCGCTCCATATCGCTCTCACCTATCGATTGATAACAGATGATAATCACCATCGCCGACTGCAAGAGTTGGAGGCCCTAGATGAGAAGTGCCTGTTAGCTCAACAGCGAATCGAGCTATACCAAGCACGTATCTCCGGAGCCTTCTACAAAAAAGTTAAAATCAGAACATTCCAAGTGGGCGATCTCGTTCTGGCTGTTCGGAGGCCGATGGTTATGACTCACAAAACTGTCGACAAGTTCCATCCAAAGTGGGAAGGCCCGTTCATCATCGATGCTGTATTCTCTAATGGAGCTTACCGCCTCACAAAACAAAATGGAGACTTACTCATGTTGCCCATCAACGGCAAGTTTCTAAAGAAGTATTACGTCTGAAACGACATCTGCTAAGATGATGAGTTATGTACCCCCTGGTACCACTGAACTCACATTCCAACGACAAATTTCTAGGATGTTGAGTTACGTACCCCTGGTACCGCTGAACTCACATTCCAACTATAAATTTCCCAGATTATCGAGTTACGTACCCCTTGGTACCACTAAACTCATATTCCAAATCCAAATATCCCTGATTGATGGGTTATGTACCCCCTGGTACCACTGAACTCACATTCCGACTACAAATCCTCCAGATTATCGAGTTACGTACCCCCTGGTACCTCTGAACTCACATTCTGACTACAAATCACATTCTGACTACAAATCCTCCAGATTGTCGAGTTATGTACCCCCTGGTACTGCTAAACTCACATTCCAAATCCAAATATCCCAGATTGTTGGGTTATGTACACCTTGGTCCCGCTGAACTCACACTCTGGTCACCACAGATAAATCTATATCGCCTCTCTTAGGTAGTAAGTTATGTATGATCATACCTCTGAACTTTTCTCCTAAAAGAGCACCCTCCTTATGATCTAATACCCACACTCTTAGTGCACAAAAAGGGTAACAGATCCACAGATTCTCCGAAATAACCACGTCGATGCTACCTCTGAGTTATTTCCCTTCCATCAAAAACAAACTGCCCCTCACATAGAACATCCACGTCCTCATTACCTCTGAGTTGTTCTATGTACCCTTCATGGAGCCCACTCCTGCCATGTCCTCATTACCTCTGAGTGGAAAGGCTCCATCGAAGAAACCCTCATACTTACCATGTCCTCATTACCTCTGAGTAAGTATGTTGGCCCTCTCTCGACTTATTATCCGTACCAAAAAAAAACTCCAGGTACGCCAAGGATAATAGGCCCACAAATGTTCTCTGTTGACCGCAAATGTCCTCTGTTGACCACAAATGTTCTCAGTTGACCACAAATGTTCTCAGGTGACCACAAATGTCCTCTGTTGACCGCAAATTCCTCATCATGCCCCGGGAGACTAGCTGCTCCATGGCATTCTTTATTCTGACACCGGGAACTTCTATGGCCACTTCACTGTGGAATTTTCTGAGTATCCCCATCAAACCTGTTATCCGTACCTAAAACCAAGGTATGCCAGTGGTAGCAAGTCCACAAACAGTCCCTCAGTGGGGCGAATACCACAACACCACAAATGTAATAAGCAATACAAATAAAGGATAGAATAAAGCATACTCTTTTATTTGAAATAGAAAAAGTACTACATGTTCTGGGGACCACGTCCTCCTCAAGAAAGGAAAGCAACAAAAACAAAAAGAAGGAAAAAAACCGACTATTGTGCCACGATACATAATGCCCTGAGACGGTCCCTCAACAAGGTATTCGATCGCTCAAACCTCTGTTTGGCCCGACGCTCGGCCTCCTGAGTCAACAATGCCGCATCTTCTAAGGGCGCGTGAGCCCGCCAGCCATCCTCAAACTTCTTCAGAGCATGTTCCAGGTTAGCAGAAGCTCGAAAAACCCTTTCGACATCCTGAATAATCAGCTCTTTGTCCGATCAAGAAGCTTCAAGTTCAGACTCCAAGAAGGCCAGCTTCTTCTGAAGTTCGAGAATCTGCTCCCTTGTATCGATTACTCCCTGAGAGGCGGCCGCTTCCCGAGCCCTAAAACCTCGCTCCGGCGGCTCAGCTGGTCATACAAAAGAGATAGGTCACCAAGGTCCTTTATTATAACCGGCTTGGATGTATCCCGCGTAAGCCTTATCTTCTCCAGGGCAGTGGTAAGGAAGCCCCGCTCCTGATCTATTGCTGCCGATAGATCAGCTTGTCGCAGCACTTGAAATTAGGCCACAAGCTGATCAACCTCTAACAGTTTGGCTCCAGATGCGCGGCTATTCCTGTCCCGCCAGGAAGGGTTTTAAGAGTCTTAATTTGGCCACGAGCATACTGTCGGGCCAGGACAAAGGGGGTCCCCCGTTCCACAGCAGGTTCTACTCCTCTTTTTAAGTGGCGGTAGAAACTATCAACCACATCCTGTGACGCCTCATCCAAAACTTCCGTAGAGGATGGTGTCAAAGGAAGTGTAGCTGGCAGTGTCGAAGAATACGCAACAGAACTTGCCGCCCCTGCCATAAGGGAAATAAATTCTGAGCGAAAGGACGCTTGAATAGCGGCCAATTCTTCCTCCGCGGCCAGAACAACCTGGATACTCGGTAAGGCTGAGAGGTCAACCCCCAAAGTCATACGAGCAGAGGAAGATGCAGGGACTATTGCTCTCTGTCCAGGCTGTGCCGTCATCTGACCTCCCGAACTCGATTCGGCGGGAGGCCCCACAAGATAAGTCGGAAGAGGAGGGGGCACGCTTCCTTCCACCAAATCCCCACTCGCAGAGCCTTCTCCGACAGTATCCGTCATGGGCAGTGAAGAGGCGGGACCTGTATGTCCAAAGCAACCATCAATCAGCATAACCCGAAGGATGTGATGATAGAGCAAATGGGCCTCCTCACTAGTCAAAATTTGGCTTATCTTACCAGAGGAGGGTTGTGGAGGCTGAGGCTCGCTCACAGCCGCCATAGTCCCCTCACCAGCAACCTCTAAGCCGAATTCAGCTGGCTCTTCTACCCCAGCCGTCCCAGAAGGAGATACGACTGGGTCAGCGTCACCTTGATGAAATTTAGCAGTTTTGGGGATAGGTTCATCGGAGCCCCCATCGTCTTAGGTCGAGACCTCAGCAATGTGAGATCCCTCAGCCGCCACCGAGAGAGCCCCGACAGAAATAATCCTGACACACATGTCATTGATCAAGGTATTCAAGGCCGAATTGACTTCAGAAATAGTGGCGGCTCTCGGGATTCCTCTTCTTCTGATGCCTACAAGAGGAAAGAAAAATGGTTAAGATTAAAGTTCAGGAGAAAGGAAGAACTGAATAAAGATGGTAGTAACTCAATTTACCTCCGAAGCTGGGTCGACGTCCTCACTTCTCTCCTTTATAGTTAGCTTGCGACGTCTGATCGCAGCCCATTTTTGGGAGTAAGGAATACCGCTAACAGGAGAGATTTACCTGCTATGTTTCCGTACAGGACCAGGTGCAACAGGTGGCTGATCTGCCACCATCTCATTTGACATAACAGACGGCTGATCCGCCCCGACATCTTCTACCGAAAGGGAAGAGTTATCTGCATCGTGCTCGTCATTCTCTTCGTCCACAGTTGTGGACTCCGAATCAGACAGAGGAACCGCATTCGCCCTCCTCTTCCTCGTCTTAGACCCCTTGGGCTTTTCTGCCAAGCCAGTACCCACGATGAAGCTGGTACTCGGGTCAAAACTAACATGAGGCTTGCTCGTCGTAACATGATATAAGGCCGCCATATATAAAATCTCTTTGGGCACCTCACCATCAGGGACTGAAAAGGTGGTTTAGGTATGAACTGTGTCGTAATAATGCCATGCCCTGATACCATCCAGGACGCTACCTTCAAAGCCCAGGCAAGAGCTGGGACTGTCAAAAAATAGCTGGCTATACCCGAACTAGTAGGAAAACCTGCTGGACAAGTAGGGCTCCAGGTAGACGTTGTTGCGATTTCGATATACCAGGTGTGCTGGGCGGATATTACGCAGCCAAAGGATCATTTTCTCAGGTAGGAGGAGAGGAGGTTCGGTACCATCAACATATACGCTCCTCACTTCTTTAGCATTAAAACGAGGTACGAACACAAAAAAGTCATATCCGTCCACTCTCGCCAGCGCTCTCCGACAGGCTGGCATGGTGCTATACTCCCAGGGCTAATGGTGGAATCGGAAAATAAAAGCGTCATCAGCTGTAACGCCATCTTCTGCTCCAGGCCTCATCAAAGACCGGTTGTGCATTAACAGCCACCCCATCAGATAATGATATGGCAGCTCTATAAGCTCAAAATCTATCACCGGGTCACGGGAGATGACCTTGGAAGAAAAGGTGCGAAGGCCATGGTGTATGCTGCACACCATGGCCAGAAAAAAGAGCCAGCTTGGCCCCAAAGACCAGCTTTACGGCAGGAAGGATAAAATGGCGACTGATTCTCTCGATGGTTCCTGCCCCTCTGAAGACTACGCAGTTCCGTAGCCACACCATCAGGAACCCCGCCAAAAGCCCCTTCTCCGACAGTCGTTAAGTACCATGATAAAAATAACTAAAGGAGTCGGTCTTACTCCCAAAGGTGTCGCCCGTGGACCTCGATCTCTTGGCAGTTGACACCAAGTGTTGTACCTCCTCATGAGTTTGAGGATCTCGGGAAGAAACCCGACCTGAGGCGCCTAGTGTGAAAAGGTATGTGACCTAGGTGGTGGTATGAGGAATGCTCCCTTCCGAGCTACCATCATTCTTGATAGCCGTCTGATGACAAGTACTTGTTTGCCATTTATTATAAAAGAACAGAACAGTTTTATGGAAGGACTGGACTTTTACTTTACAATACAAACTCGCTCATACAAAGAAAGCCTAGGAATGAAAATCTAGGTACAACAATCTAAGTACAATTATTTAGTTTTGATTCTGGGGAATGACGATAGAGGCTCGGAAAAGCGACGGCAGCTCTGCCTTACTCCTTGGACGATCGGACGTAGCCTCGGCTCTGATAAAGAAATGATCTCGGAGCATGTGGAAAGACTCTCCTGTGCGTGCCTTTGTCTCTCTGTGTATCCAGCCGGGGGTCTGCAAGGGAATGGCACCTTGCTATTTATAGGAGTGGGATGTGATCATTAGGGTTTACAATGATTGCCCTAAAAAAAGTCGACGGCTTGGGGATTTAATTGCCATTTTCCTTGATCCTATTTTGTTGGCAATTAATCTGGACCACTAATCTTGATTGCAACGAATCTGGACAATTAATGCTGTTTGTGTAAAATCCGTATAGGCAATTAATGTTGATTGTCATGAATCTTTGGAAGCTCGGATCTCCTGCCACGTGTTTAATCCGCGTGATTGTAATAAATTTGCTTTGATTCGGATAATTATGATAATTATACTAAATCTGGTTGTTGAGATTTGTTGATAAATCTTGATTGATTTAATGCCACGTATCTAACCATCATTTCGGGGAAACTGATCTTCTGCCACGTGTCATAACCGTGAGCCACAGCCGCATGCGGTTAGCTTATTAGGTTTTGAACCACATGAAGGTGGCAGCCGCATAGGTGTAGCCTCTAAAATCTGAGCCGTATAGGGGTGGTTTCCAATTAAGCCGCATAAGACTAGCCACGTGTCAAGGTTGCATGGGCATGGCCTCTCAGTATTTGAGCCGCATGGAGATGATCCCCATGATCCGAGCCGCATGAGGCCAGCGGCCGTATGGGGTAGCTTCTTAGGATTTGAACCGTATGACGATGGTCTCCACGATCCGAGCCGTATGAGATCATCAGCCGCATGGGGGGGTGGCAGCCGCATGGGGAGCTTTGGAGTTGGTGGATCGTGCCAACTGTATAGGAGATTTTCTTTGTTTCCCGAGGAATACGCCGTCATGTCAGAGTTTATCATTTCAGCTTTAGTGTCAGAGTTATCACTTTATGTCAGAGCATTTAATGGGAGCAGTCACTTTATGGCCAGCTGTAAAAAGTAAGCTGTATAGGACCACGTGATTCTTTTCTGAGTCGCATGAGGCTATTGGAGAGTTTCTGAGCCGCATGAGGCTCCGATAGATTCCTGAGCCGCAAGAGGCTTATTTTGTTTTGAGCCGCATGGGCTTCTTCTGTTTTAAGCCGCACGGGCTTTTCTTGTTCTTTTCTATGCTTCTACAAGACCCCCTTCAAACTTTTCAATTTGAAAAATTGAAATACTTTGAATAAGAAGCATGGCTATATGAGCTCTGCTGGCCGCATAGGATGTTCTGGCCGCATAGACTTCTTGGTCGCATGGCCTGTCTGGCCGCATAGACTCCCTAGCCGCATGGGCTCCCTGCCACGCGTGTGTCTCATTAATTGCCTTTAATTCGTGTTAGGGCCGTCTTTTGGGGGAATCCCAAGAGTTGGTTCATTAATTATTTAGATTTTATGCCCTGGGTGAATCTCCTTTATGAGAGGGGGCGAGGCTGCTGTAGAACGGAGGACCCCTTTCGCCTTGGCCCGACAATGCGCCCAAGGCCAAATTGACATTCTCAAAACCCTTCCCGGTGGAGCGGGGATAGTCGCGCTTCTTGAGCCGAAATTGCTAAAGGCTGATCAGCTGGTGGCCCAGTTTCAGGTACTACGACAAGCTGATCTGTCTTCTGCGATAGATCAAGAGTGCGGTTTCCTCATAACTGTCGTGAACAAGGTAAGGGTCGCTCGGGATACGGTCAAGCCGGTCATACTGAAGGATCTCCGCGATCTGTCTCAACTATATGATCAGTTGAGCCGCGAGAGTGAAGATTACACGACTCGGAAAGCGACTGCCTCCCGTGGGGTAATTGACACGCGGGAGCAGATCCTCGAGCTTCAGAGGAAGCTGGCTTTCTTGGAGTTTGAACTCGAAGCTGCCCGTACAAAAATGGGGATGATTATCCAGGAGGCCGACAAAGTTACTCGAGCTTCTGCTGGCCTGGAGCTCGCTCTGAAGAAGCTTGAGGATGGCTGGTGGGCTCACGTGCACCTGGATGATACGGAGCAGTTGTCTCAGGAGGTCGAGCGCCGAGCCAAGCAGCGGTTCGAACGGGGGACTACCTTGCTGAGGAGCCGTCTCCTGGAATTATATACCGCCGAGCCATAGTCGGCTCTTTTGCTTTTTATGTTCATGTTCTTTTCCCCCGTCCCAGAACCTGTAGTACTTTTAGCTTTCAAATAAAAGAGTATATTTTATTTTACCCTTCATTTGTGTTGCTTATTGCGTTTATGGTGTTTTGGTGGTGTTTGTCCCACAGGGGGACTGTTTGTGGACCTGTTATCCTTGACATACTTGGGTCTTAGGTATGGATACCAAATTTGATGGGGATACCTAGATCGATTCCACGGTAAGGTGGTCATGGACGTTTCTGGTATCGGAAGAAAGAATGCCATGGAGCAGCTGGGCTCCCGGGGCATAATGAGAAATGAGGGGCATGTACCAAGAAATTTTGTACAACGTTTATGCTCAGCAGAGGACATTTGTGGGCCTATTATCCTTGGCGTACTCCCGTTCAGAATACGGATAATAAGACGAGAGAAAACCAACATACTTACTCAGAGGTAATGAGGACATGACAAGTATGGAGGTTTTACCGTGGGGTCTTTCTACTCAGAGGTAATGAGGACGTGGCAGGAGTGGACTCAGCGGGGGATATTTGTGGTTAACAGTGCACATTTGTGGGCCTATTATCCTTGGCGTACTCCGGTTTTGGGTACAGATAATAAGTCGAAAGGGAACCAACATACTTACTCAGAGGTAATGAGGACGTGGCAAGCATGAGGGTTTCTTCGATGGAGCCTTCCTGCTCAGAGGTAATGAGGACGTGGCAGGAGTGGGCTCCATGAGGGGGTACATAGAATGACTCAGAGGTAATAAGGACGTGGAAGTTCTATGTAAGGGGATGATTTATTTTTAGCGAAAGTGAAACAACTCAGAGGTAACATCGACGTGGTTGTTTTAGGAAATTTGTGGATCTGTTACCCTTTTTTGTGCACTGAAAGTGCGGGTAGTGGATCATGAGAAGGGAGCTCTTTTAGGAAAAAAGTTCAGAGGTATGATCATACATGACTTACTACCTAAAAGACGCGATATAGATTTATCTGGAGTGACCGGAGTGTATGTTCAGCGGTACCTGCGGGTACATAACTCGATAATCTGGGGAATATAGAGTCAGAATGTAAGTTCAGCGGTACCAGAGGGTACATAACTCAACAATCTAGAATTTGGAGGATGTTGTTTCAGACATAATACTTCTTCAGAAACTTGCCGTTGTTGGGCAACATGAGCAAGTCTCCATTTTGTTTTGTGAGGCGGTAAGCACCGTTGGAGAAGAAAGCCTCAATGACAAATGGACCTTCCCACTTTGGCTGAAATTTGTCGGCAGTTTTGTGAGTCATAACCATCGGCCTCCGAACTGCCAAAACGAGATCGTCCACTTGGAATGTTCTGATCTTAACCTTCTTGTTGAAGGGTCCCGAGATGCGTGCTTGGTATAGCTCGATTCATTGTTGAGCTAGTAGGCGCTTTTCATCCAAGGCCTCCAACTCTTGTAGCCGGCGACGGTAATTATCGTCCGTCGTCAATCGATAGGTAAGGGCGATGCAGAGCGAGAGGATTTGAGTCTCCAATGGGAGAACTGCCTCACTCCCATATACCAGAGAGAATGGTGTGTTCCCTGTGACCGTTCGACTGCAGTACGGTATGCCCATAAGAACTCACCAAGCTTCTCATTCCAGTCACGTTTGGTAGAAGATACAAACTTCTTGAGCAACTTGATGATGGTTTTGTTGAATGCTTCTGCCAACCCGTTTGCTGCTGGATTGTATGGCGTTGAAGAAACATTCTGGATTCGGTGTTTGTCGCAGAACCGATAGAAGGCATGGCTCGCGAACTGCGGACCATTATCATGGATGATCCTTCGGGACAGTCCAAAGCGATAGATGACGTGATGCTTGAGGAAGGTGATCACGTTTGAAGTCTTTACTTCTGCAAACAGAACAGCTTTCTCCCATTTGGAGAAGTAATCTATGATTGTGAGTATGAAGCGATATTCTCGGGACGAAGATGGAGTGATTGGACCGATGATGTCCATTCCCTATGCTTTGAATGGCCAGGACGCCACTGTCGGATGTAGAAACTCGGATGGCTGATGGATGAAATCTGCATGGACTTGACAGGCTTTGCACTTTCTTGCATAGTCTGTCGCATCTGCTGCCACCGTAGGCCAGGAATAGCCCATCCGGCGAAGACGGTCTTGTAATTTTGGACCAGGCTGATGGGCCCCGCAGATACCGTCATGAGCTTCGCGTACGGCTTCTTTGGCTTTTGTATTTGACAGACACCGAAGCAGTAATCCATCGTAGGATCATCGATACAGCATTTTTGTCTCTGTATCATAAAAGAATCTAAGGGAACGCCTTTTGATAGAGGTAACCTCCTTTGGGTTTTCGGGCAAGATGCCATAGACTACAAAGTCTATGAATGGCTGTCTCCAGTCTGGTGTTTCGTCAACCATCTGAGCAGAATGACTTGCCACAAACTGAATGTTATTCTTGGGACAGACCAGTTCATGGTCTATCATATCCACCGAGTGATGAGCATAGTTCGGAACTGCTAGGGAAGCGGCAAGGCCAGCTAAGGCATCGGCTTTGATATTTTGGAGTCTGGGAACGTGTTCTATGAAGAACCCTTCGAATGACGAAATGATGCTGATCGCAGTTTGGCGATAGGGGATCATGTCTTCATGGCGGACTTCATATGAACCCCGGATCTGATTGACGATTAACTGTGAGTCGTCGTATGCTTCAAGGTATTCTACCCCCAGTTCCTTTACAAGTCGGAGGCCAATGACCAAAGCATTATACTCGGCCACATTGTTTGAACAGGGCTCCGTGAGGAAATAAGCCCGATTGATCACCAACCCGGAGGAAGAAATCAGCACCACTCCGACTCCAACAACGATGTTGCCCTTGGGCCCAGTTCTGGAAGTGCCGTCGAAGAACATTCGCCATATGGAATCATGAAAGGCCACATATGAGTCAGCAACCTCATCTGGAATCTCTTCGTATATCCTGGTTGACTCCGAACCTGGATGGACTGCTAAAAAGTCTGCTAGAGCTTGACCTTTAATAGCCTTTTGTGGGACGAAGATCATGTGGTAGGGAGACAACAATATCGCCCATGTTGCGAGGCGAGAGCTGAGTGCCCCTGACTTGGTCATGAGGACCCTGAGGGGGTTGACTCGTGAGATCACATGTTTGGTTTGTCCCGTGACATAGTGTCGCGTCTTCTGAATGGCGAACACCAGGGCGAGGTATTCCTTCTCCACGGCGGTATATCGGTGTTCCGGCCCCATCATTATTCGACTGAGGTAATATATAGCCTGTTCATGGCCTGTATCGTTGTTTTGTGCTAGCAGAGCACAGAGAGAATGCTCCATCGCTCGTACATAGAGCAGGAATGGTTTTTCAGCAACCGGGGCCACCAGGACTGGAGGGTTCGACAAATATTCTTTGATGTTGTCTAAGGCACGTTGGCATTCTTCATCCTATACGAATGAGACGCCCTTCTTCATGAGGTGAGTGAATGGCTAACATCATTCGAAGAGGTTGGAAATGAACCTCCTGATGTAAGCTAGCCTCCCTTGAAGGCCTCAGAGATCACGAAGATTTCTCGGAGGACCCATCTCCATGATTGACTTTGTCTTCTCCGGATCTATATGAATCCCCTGGGCAGTAATGATAAAACCTAGGAATTTTCCACTGGATACGCCCAAGAAGGATTTGGTAGGATTCATCTTCAAGTTGTGCGCTCGCATCAGGTCAAATACCGTCCTTAGATCCTGTAGATGGTCTTCCTTATAGCGACTTTTGACAGCGATGTCGTCAACATAGCACTCCACGGTCTTACGTAAGTGGTCTCTGAAGATGACACGCATGGCTCTTTGATACGTGGCACCAGCATTCTTTAAACCAAAAGGCATGACTGTGTAGCAGTATGTGCCAATCGGTGTTCGGAATAATATGTGCTTCTCGTCATCGGAAGACATCTTGATTTGGTCGTATCCCGAGAAACCATCCATGAATGACATGCGCTCGAAGCTGCAGGTATTGTTAATTATGATGTCCGTGATAGGGAGGGAGAACTCATCTTTAGGACACGCCTCGTTCAGATTGTGGAAGTCGATGCTGATTCGAATCTTTCCATTTTTTTGAGGATCGGTACTATGTTGGCGACCCAGTCCGGATGTTGTTCCTCACGAATGAAGCCGCTGGCTATCAGTTTGTTGACTTCGGCTTTGATCGCATTCATAATATCCGGACGGAAGCGTCGCTGTTGTTGCTTGATCGGTTTTGCATCCGGTCGAATATTGAGTTTGTGAAGTGCAATCTCAGGGTTTAGCCCTGGCATGTCTTCATAACTCCAGGCAAACACATCAATATATTCTTTGACGAGTTGTAGCAGCGATTCACGCTCTTCGTCTGCCAGGCTTTTACTAACAAAGATTGGTTTTGGAGAAGACTCATTGTCGAGGTCAACTTGCATAACCTCATCTTCAGTAGGAGGCTCTCTTTGTTTGAACCGCTTTTCCCATTGTGCATCCAGTCGTTGGGCCCACGGCTCTAATTCAAGGAGTTCAGGAATGTCTTCTTCTTCTTCGTAAGCGTCGGCGAATGCCATATTGACAGACAAGACTTGCCTGAATACGTCCCCGATGCTGATATTTGAATCAGAAGTTGGTGATCCGGTTGAGTGTGAATGCCAGTCGCATTCCTCATCTGAGCTTTCAGGGGTCGTTGCAGGCGTAACATACCCCAGTCCATATCGGGTCTTGTTGTAGTAATCCTATGGTTTCCCGGCCGGGACTGGCAACTGTAAAGGTAACCGCCGACCAGTGTCGTAATTCAAGCCTGGTGTAGTCTCCAGATTATACCCCTGTCTTTGCATGAGGTACTTGGATTGGGAGCTATACAGATAAAGGGGCAGTCTCCCGGCATTCGATTTGAGATCGACTTCCTCTATTGCGAAGGGCTGTGGATCATTCTTCCGGCCGAAGAAGATTGGATGGTCTTCTCCCTCGACTATGAAGTAGGCGCCTTCCACAGGAGTAAGTTGATTTGTGGTGTAAACATTTGTCACTTGCGTGTGTAGGTGAGTGCCTATACCGTGTTCCATAGCATATATTGTACAAAGCTTATCAAGCTCGAGGTAGTTCAAAGACAGCCCTTTATTGATAAAGTAAGGTATCTTTTCTAGTAGGATTACATCATCTGCGGATGGAACACCAGTATGAGCAGCCACATACTTGGCCAATTTTGGTTCTTCTTCGGCCACCCCCTGTATAAATGAAGACTGAGAGGATGACTTGGGCAGCTTAATCATCAAGGGTTCCGCTGGTGGGGCAGAACATGGAGTCGTTGGCGAACTAACGACCCCCTGTTTTGTGCTTGTTGGCTCGCTAGGAGTCCCCGACTTCGCATTGGGCTGACGATTCATCTTGGGAAGACGTATCGTTATTGGCTTGTCAGAGGGTTTGAGCTTCTCTGTTTGTGGCTGGCCGGCTCTTGGCAGCCTAATTATCAGTGGCTCCGTTATAGGTTTTGGCGCTTGGCTAGACCTTGGCAGTCGGATTATCATTTGCCCCTCTTGTGTCGAGAGACTGATTGCATCCTTACGCAGAGCGGCCGTAAGGGGTGCGGTCTTGCCAGGTTTGCGAGCTTGAAGATGGATCGTCAGAGGTTCTTCTGATCCCGTTACTGTCTCAGTTTGAGCTTGTATATCTCCTTCGACAAGGTGCCTCTTCGACTTCTCGTACAAGCAGGAGTCCGAGTAATAAGACTTGAACCCTTTGAAGGGATCGATGTCGACAAATTCTGTCCTCACGAAGCCGTACTTGTCGACATACTTGAAGCACTGGTGCAGCATGGAAGGCACAATCATGTAATCGTGTATCCAAGGACGCCCCAGGAGAATATTGTAGGAAGTGTCCGCATCTATGACATAACAAGTCACTTCTGACTGCAGATTGCCGATTTGGCACTTCAAGCGAATCTTCTCGATCGGATAGCTCCTGCCCGAATTGAAACTGCTGATGGCGGTGCTTGTCGGCGTCAGGCGATGCATGTGGATGTGAAGATGGTACAACAAACTCTTCAGGATGATGCTTATAGAAGAAACGAGATCAATGTGCATCCGATCCACCTTTACGTCATCGATGTATCCAGTGTAATACAACGGACGATCGTGCAGGTTGGTTTTAATGAGCATATCCTGCAGAGTGAAGACGATGTTGGGCATTGCACCTGTGCAAGCGCTGTTCTGGAGATTTGCAGGCGGGCTCTCTCCTGTGAGGTTGACCTGAGCCAGATATGCGTCGGCATTCTGGAGTGCATCGCTCAGTGCCACGCGAATATCTTTGGAGAGTCTCAGGAGCTCGTATAATGATAATTTGGTCGGTGTGTTGGCCAATTGTGCCAAGATGTCAAAGTTGTAGGGCCTCTCCAGCCCATGAGGTGCCTCTTTTCGAAGGGATTTGTCAAAGCGAATCTCCTTCGGCCTAGGCTTGTCGGTCGTTGGAGTTTGAGAAGGTCCTGGAGCGTCAGGAGTAGCCGGCTGATGATCTTCAGCCGAGTTATCCAGTGTTGGTTGGGATTACGCACCCGACCGGGTGACAACAGCTGTAGCTTCTTCGACATCTATCGAGATTGTACGGCAGGATCTGACCTTTCCACCCTTCTTTCTGCCTGTGGAGGGTGGTGTGGGTTGAGTCACTTCAAGTACCAGGTTCGGATGGACCCACATGACCTCCTCTCGTGATGTGGTGAGGGGCACTAGACCAGCAGCCTGATCTCGAGGAGGTGGAAGATTAGCAATCTCCATTGTTGCCCGAAGGACGGGTACTACTCCATCTTGAGTCTCTATCGGAGGGAAGTTGCCGAACTGTACTGACACCATGTTGGCTGCCATGGTTACCTCCTCGAAATCAATGGCCAGAGCCTTCGAATCGATGAGATGCTGAATATATCGCTTCAATTGGAAGCAGTCCTGCGTGGCGTGGTGGACGTAACGATGGTAATAGCAGTTCTTGGGGCTTTCCATCTCGGCCAGCCGAGGTTCCCGTCTAGGTGGAGGGAGCTGGATTCTATCTCCTTGTATGAGCATGTCCAAGATGGGCTTGACATGACCGTCTTCGAAGGAGTAAGTCATCTACAGCCACTACTTTTCAGCTGGCTTTGATTCAGGCTTCTGGGTTGCGTCGGTCACCATAGCCTGTTTGCCCTTATTATCTCGGTTATTGGAGGAATTACCCCCGTTGTTGGTGTTGGTATTAGGGCGTTTGCCCTTGTCCTCTTCCTCCAAAATGTGTAATCCCAGTTGGCGATCCTTCTTCAACTTATCTTCGACGCTAGTGGCACTGATGATGAACGTCTTCCAGTCCTTAAATTGACTTTTACCCATCTACAGGCTGATTGTTGGGAGCAGTCTCTTTTGGCAAATTTCTATTAAGGAGGAATCTGGATTTCCAGACGGCAACTTCATTGCGGTTTGGTAAAACCGCTCAATATAGTTCCTTGTCGGCTCCTTCTCTCCTTGAACAACATCCATGAGGGTGGATATCGTCACGTCTTGTCCTACTTCGTAGAACCTCTCCAAGAACATACGCTTGAAGCTGGCAAAAGAATGGATGCAGTTGTCTGGCAGGTTACGGTACCAGTCGAAGGCGACCCCTTCCAATGCCCCGATGAATAATCGTGTAAGAATGGCATCGTCATGGAGAAAATGGTCGGTTGTGAACTCGAAGTAAGTAATGTACCGACTTGCAGAAGTCTTGCCATCATAGGGATTGATGTTGAACGGCTTATATCTTGGTGGAAAAGGGACATCCCTCCATGCAGCAGGATATGATTGCCGTATTCTTAGGTCTTGGGAGGTTTCCCGGGCGTGAAACATGGCCCAGAGCTCCTCGACCTCTCTTCTTGCCTCCCTGGCCTCATTCGCAGTGGTGGGAGCCGATATTTCAGAAGGATTGTCGCCCGGGTTTGGTGCCGCTGAGTTCGAGTCCGCATTGACCGCGGGACCCAAGCTTGTTTGGCCAGGCGTCCTTCCTTACAGAGTTGGAAGAGCCGCTTTGATTTCGTCCACGGATTTGACCAAGGTACACAGTATGGCCTCCAGAGTGTCGATGCGTTGGCGATCATTGGGACCGTCTTGATCGTCGTTTGTCATGAATGTCGTCCTCAAACGAGCCGAAGTGGAAGGGACGATGGACGACGTACCCTCTGAATCATACCCATGTACAGAGAAGTCGTCGGGGTATGTGGGAATATTTTCCTTTGGTTCGGACTCAGAAGGAATAGTACCCCCAGCTTCAGAGCTTGCCTCGTCTTGAGAGTCGTGAACATCCTCGGGGACGTCGGCACCTGCTGTATCTGTTGGGAGAGTCGTTTTCCCGAGCTCATCTCCTTGGAATACCGGATTGTCGTGGATGTTCGGAGGAATGCTACCCCCGGTTCCAGTGACCCCCAGTGATGTGGATGATGAATCTCCCAATGTAGTAGATTTCATCTTCGAACGGGTACCTTGGAAAACTCCGGTGGTAGGCAACCGCTTAGATAAAAGTTTCTTGGTCACAGTGGTAGAAATCTTCGGGCTGGAGATATTTGTTTTCTTTCCTCTCCCGCTGGCGGGGATTTTTTGAGCAGAGTTGCAGGAGACGACGGGAAGCACCTCATCCTATGAACTTGGTTGTTGCAGTCTTTGGAAGATGGACCGCCGGTCTTCTCGTACTGCCGTATTGTTGCAGCAGCATTGACAATGACTTGGGTGCAGTGATGTCCGTGGGAGGACTCTTTGCACACCGAGTCCCCTTCTCTTTTCTTGCTTTTGTGAAAGATCATGTCACGCAAGTCAGATGGGTCTCGAGCAACCACGTTTGCTCCCTGGTTACGGGGAGACTTTTGGGAACCACTCTGTCCGTTTACCGTCGGGGGCTGGACTCGAGTGGTTCTGTATAACTTTCCATCAGAGGCCCGCATAACAGTAAGCGGAGCGCTCGAATGGTCAGAGGTTGGGACAGCCGACTGAACTTGCCGAGCTCGCGCTGCCCTAGACTTCTTCACTCTAGCGCCTGAGGGCACATAGTGGGAAGATTCTAAGTGGTGCTGCAGAGAGTCAGACATATTTTCTTGGGAGCCTGAGAGATCAGGGCCATCAGAAAGGCGGTCGAAGACAGAGCCCGAGCCGCGTGGAGTGGATAATATGCGGCTGGAATCAGCAGTCTTCGTGCGGCGGGCAGTCGTGGCCGCATCGGCCTTCTTCATGCGGCTGGAAGTCTCGGCTGCATGAGTCTCCTCCATGTGGCTGGAAGTCTTGACCGCATGGGCACTCTGCATGCGGCTGGCAGTTTTGGCCGCATGAGCATCATGCATGCGGCTGGCAATCTTGGACGCATGAGCATCATGCATGCCGCTGGTGCCTTTATTCGGCTTCTTCCGGGACCACATAGAGTCTCTCTTTGCCCCTGCAGTCCAGCATCGTAGTATTTTCTTCTGCCGAACTTGGGGACAGCAGAGTCCTCGATGGCCTGAAGTAGAGCTGTATGAGAGTCGCCCTTGCCGTCTTGGACAGCAGAGAGTACTTCTTCCAGAGCTTGGGGAGGAGCAAATGACATGGGCCTCTACTCCCTGCGAGCCTTCTTCGTACGGGCTCGCTTTTGGATCGGGCCAGCGCTCCCATCGGAGAACATTTCTTCAAACGCCTGTTGGTCAAAGCGGACGACCATCTTCTGTTGTGTGGAGCTGAGTTTAGCTGCATCCGATTGTGTCACCAACTTCTCAGCCATGGAAAAGTTTGTCCCCAGCAGAGTCGCCATCGTGTTTGCCATTGATTATAAAAGAACAGAAAAGTTTTATAGGAGTACTGGACTGTTACTTCACAATACAAACTCGCTCATACAAAGAAAGCCTAGGAATAAAAACCTAGGTACAACAATCTAAGTACAATTATTTAGTTTTGATTCTGGGGAGTGACGATAGAGGCTCGGGAAAGCGACGGCAGCTCTGTCTTACTCCTTGGACGATCGGACGTAGCCTCGGCTCTGATAAAGAAATGCTCTCCGAGCGTGTGGGAAGACTCTCCTGTGCGTGCCTTTGTCTCTCTATGTATCCAGCCGGGGGTTTGCAAGGGAATGGCACCTTGCTATTTATAGGAGTGGGGTGTGATCATTAGGGTTTGCAATGATTGCCCTAAAAAAAGTCGGCGGCTTGGGGATTTAATTGCCATTTTCCTTGATCCTATTTTGTTGGCAATTAATCTGGACCACTAATCTTGATTGTAACGAATCTGGACAATTAATGCTGATTGTGTAAAATCCGTATGGGCAATTAATGATGATTGTCATGAATCTTTGGAAGCTCGGATCTCCTGCCACGTGTTTAATCCGCGTGATTGCAATAAATCTGCTTTGATTCGGATAATTATGATGATTGTACTAAATCTGGTTGTTGGGATTTATTGATAAATCTTGATTGATTTAATGCCACATATCTAACCATCATTTTGGAGAAACTGATCTTCTGCCACGTGTCATAACCGCGAGCCACAGCCGTATGAGGGTAGTTTCTTAGGTTTTGAACCGCATGAAGGTGGCAGCCGCATAGGTGTAGCATCCGAAATCTGAGCCGCATGGGGATAGTTTCTAATTGAGCCGCATAAGACTAGCCACGTGTCAAGACTGCATGGGTATGGCCTCTCAGTATTTGAGCCGCATGGAGATGATCCCCATGATCTGAGCCGCATGAGGACAGCGGCCGCATGGGGTGGCTTCTTAAGATTTGAGCCGCATGACGATGGTCTTGACGATCCGAGCCGCATGAGATCATCAGCCGCATGGGGGGTGGCAGCCGCATAGGGAGCTTTGGTGTTGGTGGATCGTGCCAACTGTATAGGAGATTTTTTTCGTTTCCTGAGGAACACCCCGTCATGTCAGAGTTCATCATTTCGGCTTTAATGTCAGAGTTATCACTTTATGTCAGAGCATTTAATGGGAGTAGTCACTTTATGGCTAGCTGTAAAAAGCAAGCTGCATAGGGCCACGCGATTATTTCCTGAGCCGCATGAGGCTATTGGAGAGTTTCTGAGCCGCATGAGGCTCCGATAGATTCCTGAGCCGCATGAGGCTCCTTATGTTTTGAGCCGCATGGACTTCTTCTGTTTTGAGCCGCATGGGCTTTTCTTGTTCTTTTCCATGCTTCTACAGTACTGTGGTGATATAACAATTCTCGATACACGACGACAAAGCCCGGGAACTGCCGATCCAAATCCTCGAGCTCTTCGCTCGTAGGAGTGTACACTTCAAAGACTTCTTTTCCCCAGGGCAACTTGGAGATAACATACATCTCGTGGAGAGCGAGTCCCAGCTCCCCTTCCGGTGTGAAGAAGGTTCCCGTCCGTCGATTGTACATCTCTAGAAGAGCCATAAACAACGGCTTATTTATGGGTAGACCATGACAAGTGCCTCGAATGGCGTGATAAAGGCCGATCTCACACAGAGGAGTCATATATTTCTGCAGAATCCACGTGGTCAAGTTGGCCCACGTAGGGATAGGGTTTATCCAGTTCGGCAACGCCAACCGGCCGACGGGATACGACCCTTTGCGAGCGAGCTGGTTCATGAAGGTATCAGCCTGAGAGAATGTGAAATTGGGACCCGTGACGTTTATAAAGGTACCCGGAGCCAGTCCCATCACGTACCGACTGACCGGTTCCTTTCCTGGATATGCTGACCCCAAATTCCTATTGTAATGGATATTTCCCACAAATATCCCCGACTTGCTGGGAGTCAAGGAGTCTACCATCTTTCTGTCTAGCGGTAGCATATTGAACCACGACAGAGGAAAATAACGCTCTATCGGAGGGATATGGATCTCCACCCCGTCAAGAGTAAAGTCCCAGCTCTCTGATACATCCAGCGCCCGGGTGTTCTTTACAGACAAAGCATCCCCAAAGAGGAACGCAGGCTTCAGGTATTCCCCCTCCAATTGCCCCGAGTTTATCATGGCACAGAGGAAGTGAAAGGACTGCTTCTTGATAGCATTCAGACTCTCCAAAGGCTCTTTTGGGAGCTGGTTCGTCACATACTCGACTATGTGGTCATATCGATAGCCCACAGCCAATTGGGCGCGACCCACCAGAGGCTCTCCTGCTGCATTAACTGGCAGATTCACTGAAGAAGGAAAGAAAGAAACAAATCAAAAGATGGCTAAAACGAAACTACTGAGTGCTTTGGCTTACATGAGCTCATGCGGCTCTATTTAAAGACGAGCTTAAACGGCTCTATTTAAAGACGAGCTTATGCGGCTCTATTTAAAGACGAGCTTATGCAGCTCTATCTAAAGACAAGCTTATGCGGCTCTGTTTAAAGATGAGCTTATGCGGTTCTGTTTTAAAAGAGCTCATGCGGCTCTGTTCGAACATGAGCTTATGCGGCACTGATTAGCGTAAGCTTATGCGGCTTTGTTTAGCATGGGCTTATGCGGTTCTAGTTAGCGGAGCATTATGCGGCTCATTTCAGAGGAGCTCATGCGGCTCGATTCAGCACAGCCTTATGTGTCCCAATCCAGACGAACTCATGCGGCCCTGTTTGAGAGGGCTTCATGCGGCTCGATTCATAGGGACTTCTGCAGCTCTGTTCGAAGGGTCATTATGCGGTTCAGTTTGTGAAGCGTCTATACAGCTACTAGATAAACCTTCATGCGGCTCGGACATGGGGTATACCCCCATGCGGCTCGGACGTGGGACATACATGCGGCCCATATAATTTGAACAGTTCGATGAAGACGAGGGACGTATTAAAAGCTTGTGCATAAAGTATGCAACAGAGCCGTCTTTTGTATGATTTTAAAATATTAGATCCGCCCAAACCCTTACCAGCAATGGGGGGGTGAACGACGGGGTGGACTTCAGGCATCGTGGCTGATGAAGAAGCCACTCCCTTACCCTTCGCCGCGGCTGTAGAAGACTTGGGGGCCATTGTTGACTGATGAACGGAGAAGGAAGACGAAGACAGCAACTTAGGGCAAAAAGAGTTTGAAGACAGAAGGAAGTAAAGAAGTCTCTCTATCCAAGAACGCTCCTATTTATAGGCAGAAGGAGAGGGGGAGAAACGCTTCGATCCGCGTGCCGCGTAAAAACAAAACTGACTCTTCGTTCATCGAGGAAAATCCGAATATTTAAAACCGACCCTTAGGATCCTGCCCCAAAAGGCGGCTTTAAATCCAAAGCAAATCAAGGGCAATAAATAAGATGCATACGTGGTAGGGAGACGTGGCAGAGAGCCCATGCGGTCAGGGGGTCTATGCGGCCAGAAACGACCCATGCGGCTAGGAAGGCCATGCGGCTAAGAAGTCCATGCGGCCAGAAACGACCCATGCGGCTAGGAAGGCCATGCGGCTAAGAAGTCCATGCGGCCAGAAACGACCCATGCGGCTAGGAAGGCCATGCGGCTAAGAAGTCCATGCGGCCAGAACATCCTATGCGGCTAGGAAGTCCATGCAGCCAGAATACCCCATGCGGCCAGAAGAGTTTATATATAGTCATGCTTCTTATTCAAAGTATTTCAATTTTTCAAATTGAAAACTTTGAAGGGGGTCTTGTAGAAGCATGGAAAAGGACAAAAAAAGTCCATGCGGCTCCAAAAAGAAGGAGCCTCATGCGGCTCAGGAATCCTTCAGAACGTTATGCGGCTAGAAACTCCCCAACAGCTCCATACGGCTCAGGCAAAGACACGTGGCCATACGCTGTCCGCTTCTACAGCTGGCCATAAAACAGCCTCCTAATTAATTGCTCTGATGACAGCTCTGACGCAATGAATGACAGCTCTGACGCAATGAATGACAGCTCTGACACAATGAATGACAGTTCTGACATAATAATGGCGTGCTCCTTGGGAAAAGAAGAAATCTTTTATAACTGACAGGATCCGTCGAGTCCCAAGCACCCCTATGCGGCTGCCCGCCTCATGCGGCTGCCCGCCTTTATGCGGCTACCATCTTTATGCGGCTGCCATCTTCATGCGGCCGCCCGCTTCATGCGGCTGCTTCCTTTATGCAATTGCCGCTTCATGCGGCTGCTTCCTTCATGTGACTGTCACGTTCATGCGGCTGCTTCCTTCATGCGGCTGCCACCTTCATGCGGCTGCCCGCTTCATGTGGCTGCCTCCTTTATACGGCTGCCACTTTCATACGGGTGCCTCCTTCATACGGCTGCCACCCTCATGCGGCTGCTACCTTCATGCGGCTAGGATTGTGGGGACACCCATATGCGGTTCACTTAGAGACCGCACACGACAGAGAGACACGTGGCGATCCTCATGACCAGTTGAGACACGTGGCTGTCTTACCCCCTCGGAGTTATGGCTGCTGGTAAATCCTGACAACCAGATTTAGTGCAATCATCATTATTACTCAAATCAAATCTGATTTGTTGTGATTAAGCAAATTAGACACGTGGCGGAAGATCAGAGCTTGTCATGACAAATTATTAAGATTCATTGCAATCAGCATTAATTGTCCATTCAGATTTGGCACAATCAAGAATCAATTGCCCAGATGCAATGCAATCAAGATTAATGGCCCAGATGATTGGCCGTCGACTTTTCAAGGGGGAATCATTGCAAACCCTAATGATCACACCCCACTCTTATAAATAGCAAGGTGCCATTCCCTTGCAAAAGGATCCGATCCTAATTAAAAAAAATATATAGCAAGGTGCCATTCCCTTGCAAAAGAAATTCTCTCCACCCGGTTGGACACACAGAGAGACAAAGGCGCACACAGAAGAGTCTTCCCATCCTGAGAGCATTTCTTCATCAGAGCCAAGTCTACGTCCGATCGTCCAAGGAGTAAGGCAGAGCTGCCGTCGCTTTCCCGAGCCTCTATCGTCACCCCCTAGAATCAAAAATAAACAATCGTACTTAGATTACTGTACCTAGGTTTTCATTCCTAGGCTTTCTTTGTACGAGTGAGTTTGTATTATGAGTCTAAGTTCAGTCCTCCTATAAAATTGTTCTATACTTTTACAATCAATGGTAAACATCGTTAGATTTGGATTCCTTGCAATTGAGCTTGCATGAATCGAACTTATATTCGACGTTAAGAGACGGATAAGTTGGGAATTTGGCTAGTGAATTCCTACTCGTTAGGAATCGAACCTAAGATGCATCGTAGAGACTAAAGCGATTGTTTTCATGAGCATCGTCGCCTCGATGTGAATTTTTGTGTCGAATAGATTGTGGCCTTTGTACAATGTCAATTTAAAGTAGAATCGGGAGAATGTAAGCACGGTGCCTAGACAAGTAAACTAGCGGGCGTAGTCCTAAATGTTGATGCATTTACAAGTTAACAAAGGAAATCGTATCAAGATAAGTTGCATAGCCAGACTTCGGAAATAGTTGGTTAGCGACTTCGAACGCAAGGCATTGCGGAGGATCGTTGCGATCATATGCGCGACGGCTCGACGCAACGTATATGATTGATAGTCCATACGAAACAGACGAAACGAGAAATGTGATTTTTGAATCGCATTGCGTGAAATGACTTTATTGAATGAATCACGTATGTATCGAATATATGTATGCGATAAAATTCTGAGAACAGTTTCTAAAGATAAGTTCGATAGGGAGTACGAGATGGCAAGCATAGGATTAAAATTTACCTGTCAGCTTTATTCCAATTTGCTACCACTGGACTTGGTCGAAATACATATATCTTTGGGATGCCTTGAATATAGGTACGGATCCAAATCGAGTTGTATACAAAATTCAAATCGAGCTGCAGGAAAGACTTGGAATGTTAATGAAAAGCTTGCAAGATAATGTGAAATTGAACAACATTGGTGGGACGAGATCGTGAAACAATCTATAAAATACTTAATTGGAGTGTTGGTTTTGGTTCGAGGACGAACCTTATTTTGAGTGGTATATTCTGTAATGTCCCGTTTCGTATGGCGTATTACGATGAGGCGTTGACTCAAAGAGTCACGGTGACCGAATGGAATGTATCGATGCGAATCGATACGAGAGTTTCGTTGTCTCGAGCAATGAATCGAACAATCAATGCAAAGTGTTGCTTTGTCCCAAAAGAAATGCATCGAGTTGAATCGATGCGAAGCGCCATATTGCCCCGAAGGATAAGTGTGTTGAGTCGGCACGAAGATTCTAAGAAATCGAATCGACCAAGGAGCAAGTCTGAATCGATGCAAGTATTGATTTTAGTTGGTTTCATCTGCAGGCTATCCATTTACGCTAAAATATTAGAGGTCGACATTTTGCCTTATTCAAAAATGGGTCCGCATAACCAATCGTCGCCTTGCAATGGACTAAGGCATTGGCATGGTAAGCCAAATCGAATGTATAATTCAATGTAGCACGAAGTGCTCGAATGGCTAAGTCAGGGGAGTTGGCCGTGCAACGAAGTTATAAAATTAAGCCATATCGATTCGGCGAAACGGCAAGGCATATCGACTCATGTAACGCTCCAGTCCCAAAATACGTAGGACTAGGTACATCGATATGCCAGCTGTATACATACGAAGTATACTCCAATATATGGAAACCTCGTATAAATACATAAGCTAAAAAATGCAGTAGAACCATAATAGCTAAATCTCATCCACTAGATAAATAAATGATATAAAAGCAACTTTGAATTTGTCATGTATAAAATCGTTGGGCGGAGACAAAGTCTACTACCAACTATCTCAAATAAAATGTACAAGAAGTGATCGAATAGATAACGAGACGAACCAAGCGCAATCATCTTCGAAAGAATGGAGAAGATCACTGCCTTGGCTAGAACACCTGTAAAATCACATAAGCACACACTTGGAGAGATAACCAGGTCCTCAAAGGGACGTAACAAGATACAATAAACATGCCATAATAAACTGAATATATAATATGTCACAAACCGAAATAAGTGACAAGACGACAATAAGGTAATCTAACCGTACTACAGTGTTTATGCAGTTAAGAACAAACCTCAAACGCATGGGCACTCTGGCTCAGTAGCAGTAATCTCAGGTATGGCCCATCAGGATACCAGGGACCTCAAAGCATAACATTTATCGAATGTCAGAGGCCAGCAGTAAATCAGTATCAGGATCCAGGACCGTATCTCCCGCGGAGATAACCGGCAATAGGGAAGTGCATACTTGGCCCAAACGTTAAGGAACTGTTCTTCCCCCAATGTCTAACAGAGTCACATCCATGTCTCATATACCTCTACTAACTGCTAAGTCTCCTAACATGCCTTTATTAGCAGTTAGCCCTAACGCATGCGCATTGGGGATCAGCCCACACATAAGAACCTCTACATGCTACTCATCTCACACATCCTCATGGTACAACTGTGTCAAGGTATATGCAATACACTACATACGGTATGTTGGCCTAATGATTATATTGTGTTTTTGAATATGGCTAATCAGTTAAGTTTAACATAATGATGTTACTAATATTCATATACTCACTATCATGTTGCTACTTAAACTTAGCATTGTCCTAATTGTCCTATATTATATTGTTATGATTGTATCGTACTGCAACATATTTTGTTGGCCTAACATGCTATCATGTTGTTACTTAAACTTAGCAATGTCCTAATGGTCCTGTATTATATTGCTATGCTTGTATCGTACTGCAACATATTTTGCTGGCCTAACATGTATTTGTAGACATGCAGTAAGCATGATCAAACATGATCAAACAGGACATAGGCAATGAAGAATTAATGATGGAGCGAAGACGGCATCATACAAAAAGATTTCTCCGAACCGCCTAGCGACCTATCCGGGGCCTCGCATCGGGGGTTCCGCTGCGGGTATTCAGATTTCCAGATCTGTTTATCTTCGGACGACTGCTGTCAAGGGAAAAGACATCTTCAGGACTGCTCAAATATCAGAAGAAAGACATCATCAAAGGGCTCTTGGTTTTCCTATTTGTTTCAAGTCTGTAATCTTCAATTTATTGAGTCTAGGAGAATGTGTACGTTGAGTCGCACTGAGTCATCTCAACCCCTAGACATATCTCTCCAAGCTCTACCATACAACAGACCAATTCCTGAACCAAGCCCAAGCTCCACAAAGCCCAAAAGCCCAATGGACCAATTCTGTCTTCTGGAGACAGAGTTCGGGCCGAACTCTGCCTCCACACAGAGTTCGGGCCGAACTCTGTCCCCTGATTTCCAGCACCCTGATTTTTAGGGCCTGCTTGCTACCAGCTGTCCAACGGCCAAAAATTTGAATTATCCATACCGAATTCTGGCCGAATTCTGCTTGTCCCGAACCCTATAAATAGGCCTTGGTTTCTCTCATTTGAAACCATCCACTCTTCTATTCTTCTTCTCTTACATAGCCTATATAGTCAAGAGCCTTACTCTTCCAATCTACTAGCCACAAAACTTCCTAAGCCCCAAGGTGCTCAAGTGCGATTCAGCTAGAAGTTTTTGTGCAAGAGTTGAAAAGAAAAGTCACTTGGACAATTCCAAGTCGCTTGGAAAAATCCAAGCAAATCGCCACTGCGATCCTGTGTAAGAAGTTGACGTGCTCTTCTGAAGAAAAGGCACGGGTTGTAAACTACTATTTCACAAATAGTGGATTTGAATCCTGAGCTAGAGTTCTCAGGCCTGGACTAGTCATCCACGAGGGAAACCAGGTTAAAATTGCTGTGTTTGCGTATGCTCTTCTGATCTTTATTTACTTCCGTATTTCTCTCTGATTTATTTACTATCTTGATAGTTGTTTTGTGGAGGTGATATAGAGTTAATTTTTTATTTGGTGATTATTGACACAAACTCTATTCACCCCCCTCTAGAGTTGCCTACACTTGTGTTTTCACGGTAGTCTCTTAACTCTAAGTCCACATGCAAATCAAAGGATAATAACAAAGTATATCTAATATCACTGAGCAGACAGTAAACCAGGAACGGTAAGAACTGGAAATAAATGAGCAGTGATATGTAATAAAATGTAAACTGAATATAAACAGTATAATGGCAAGGTATCTTGCCTGAGGCCATGAGCAAAAGAGAATAATCCAGTAACTCTGACAAACAAATAAACGAAGCAAGAAAAGCCAAATCCCGTAGATGACTTCGGATGCTGCAACAAACATCACGAACGAGTTTGGAATATAAGATATGCCTAGGAAACGCCTGTCCAAAAGTGAAATTCTGGAACAGGGACAAAATCATAATTTCGGGTCAAAACGATGTCTGCCGTTGGACCCGCTTTGCACCGAAATGTGCGCCAAAACCTACGGTCTCTAAAGTCGTCAAACTACATGTCTACAGATTTGTTTTGATGAGACAAACCCAACGGTCTGTCCAATTTTGGATTCCGGTGGGCTGTGCACAAAATCGCCCGTTGAGTGGGATTGTGGGCCCGTCAAAATAGCGTCCCGATCAACGGTCTCAAAATTGGACCAAACTTGGCTCACAAGACCAGAAAAATATTTCGATTCCAATGGCGTAAGTTTCATCGCGATATGATGAGCGTGCACAAAGTTGTGACTTAATTTAGAAAGGGTCGATACGGGGTATCTCGACGGATACGCATTGATTTCGTCGCGCATATGCAACGAAATCAGGTTCCGTCAGTTCCCATACGTCGACAACATCCATACACGCCTTTCGATGCGTATAGTGCGCGACCACATCGCCCGGTTTGTTGGGGCGTACGTCGTATCGGGTGTTTTTCCACTTTTTGAAAACAGAATTTACAATTTTTTCGGAAAACTTTAACAACGTGTAACATTCTACATACTAGATGAAAAGTGAATCCAGAAGGTACGTTAAAATCTCAGTTATGTTGTCTTTGACTGCCTTCAATTAGTTTTTATGAAAGTTTAATGGACAGCGAGAAAAGTGGCCGACAAGTTGGTGTTTCAAAACAGTTTTTAATATTCAGAAAAGTGGTTTTTCTCCAACTTCGCCACGATTTTTCGAGCAAGTTGGATGGCCATGTCAAAATCCACCTGGGGGATATTGAAGAGGGTTATGTGGGCTTCATACACGAATTTATGGATCGAAAAACGGACTAGAATCGAGAGAAAAATCAAACGGGAAAGTGGGATACCTTAAAGTGGAAAAACTGTTGTTGTTGTTGTTGTTGTCGTCGTCGTTTCTGTCGTCGCTGTCGCGGGGCTGCTGTGGCTGGGCGCGGAGGTGCTCGCCGGGATGACGGGTGAGTGGAGGAGAGAGGAGGAAGGAAGATGGAGGAAGAGATTTAATTTTTTTTTAGGGTTTTAATAACATATATATATATATATATATATATATATGGAGAGAGGGTGGGTTCGGCCTCAAGGCTACTGCTATTGTTTCATGTTTGTATATAAAGGGGGGGCGCACAATTATATGTGCTGCTGTTGCTTTCCTTTACATTTGGGTTGTGGGTTATACTTGAAAAAAAAGGTATTGCGTGGGCCCACTCCTTCCTAACGCAGCATGGCTGCAACTAATTTGTGGTGGTCGACCTCCATTGAGTGGTGGGGCCGACCACCAATGCCTTTACATCTTTCTTTTTTTTTTCCAAATTTTTTTTTTCTCTCTTATCAATTCTTCACTATATATATGTCCTTATATAGGTATACACCATAAAAAATCTCTAAAAATTCAAAATAAAATTTTAATAGTATCTATCCATATATATAATACATTTAAATATATCCACATATTATACAATTTAAATTGACAATAAAATTAACTCAATAATATTAATCATATCTAATAAAATAAATATGTTTATATAATTTTCACAAAATAACCCTTTATAATAAAACAATCAAAATAGTTCGTTGATAGTTTCGGGTGAACTTGCGCTACACCCCCTCTACTTGGGTCCAGGAAAAATTGTGCAACAATATAATACACGAAAATAAGAATACAAAATTTTGTACGATTATTTTATATATTAAAAAAATGCACCAAGTTCTAAAATAGTCTAAGAATTGTTTGCACGTACAAAACATGCCTACATGGTCGTTCTTGATCACCCACCTGCTTACTTGGGCTTGGGTTTGGTCCGGGCCCAGTTCGGGCTGAACTGGACAAACCGGGCCGTCTAAAAATCAATATATAAAATAATATTAAATTAAAATACTTTAAATAAGTAAATTCATAATTTGGTCTGGTTTTTTTACTTTGGACATCACCATGGCTAGGCTTCCCCCGGCATAACTGGTACACTAGTCAAGGCACACTGCTACATCTTCCGTGCCAAAATTCATGGTAGTCTCGTGTTCCAAAATTCAACAATGGCTAAGGTCATTGTAAAAAAATAAATAAAACCATAAATTGTATAAATTCATTTTTAAGTCTAATAAAATAATTAAAAAATAATTAAAAAAAGAATAGGGTTTTACATCCTACCCAACTTACAAGAATTTCGTCCTCGAAATTTAGGATTAATAGGGTAGATAGGGTTGAAGGATAGGAAGAGTTCGTCAATACCAAAATATAATTAAATTTTGGAGAAGACGAATAAAACGTCGTTCAACACCACCGTGCAATAGAAAATTGTGGAGTCGATATATACAAAAATATATCATGGTTATGGAATTCAAATAAGGATTGCTAGTGAAGGTAACAAAATTTTGAATATCCAATTTAGAAGAACAGTTAGGAAATGAGTAGACCAAAGTAAATAAATTAGACATTTGGGAGATGTGGTTCTTAGAGAGGAAATGGAGACTAATCGCCTCGATTGAGAGTTTGATTTAAGTGAATGATTAGAATCATTCTCGAGTGCTCAAGAACAATTGGAAGGATACGATAATAATTCCAGGGTTAAGGAACGAGGAGTAGTTAAAGGCGAGGATATAGCCACATGAGTCGGTCGGTGGCTATCTACATTTGTGTATAAATAACTGATAGGGCAACCAGAGATGATACCTTGAGTCCATCTTAGCAAGTACAGTTCCTTGTCTTTCCAAAATAAGTAAGAGACAATAACAACAAAGGTTTCGAAGACGGTGTTATATATTGAGTACGAATTACCGGGTCCATAAGCGGCAAAATAATTTCAAAAAGAATTGCCAAGACTGTCGCGGATGAGACTCTATGGCAAGTTTAACTATGTCTCCATCCACGTAGAATAATATATGAAGGCGAACCAAAGTGCAATAGGTTGATCAGACCATCATGCACTGGTTCTGATTAGACAATATGTTAGTGGGTGCACCCAATAAAATATGTCATGATCAAGCATGATAACGAAATAAGCTTGCAAAACTGAAGCTAAGTTAGCAGCATGAGATAGTCAAAATATGAGCAAGGGAGGTACTGATGAAGGAAATTTTAAATAGTCCCAGATCTTTTAAAATCAAGGCCTGCCCGAAGTTTGGGCCTATACAGTTGTCCTAGTGTTTCTTCATTTATGGCTTGGTAGACTAGATAAGGTAGGGTCCTCTGAATTTATAATCTAAGTGAACTTACCAATGTGGTTCACAAGGAAAAAGGTTTGTCAGGTGGTGAGGTATTCTACCCAACTTACAAGAGTTAAACTAAAAGTATCATGGAAGAATGGGTCAAGCAATCAAGATAGAGTACAAATTTAAGCATTTAAGTAATTTAGTAGAACACAATCACATATCGGGTCGAAAGAATTGAGTCGGGGTTGAATCCCTATCCGTGGTCGAAAATATATCGGTATCATGGTAAAGATTATAGTTTGGCCATTTCGACCAGAAAGTCATACCAAGAAAATAGAGGACAAGGAGATGGGTTTTGGTGGGACATGATATCTCTACATGAAGGTAGAATTGTCTAGGTCTCACATATAAAATTTGTTGGAAGGAAAAGTCTAGTGTTGCGCTCCAAATATCCAAGTCACGGTAGAGTATGCCAGAAGATCAAAAATAGAAAGTGGGAGTTCACGAGGTGATAATTAATGCACAAAAATAAAGAAGATCAAGTTAAGTATGAAATAAAATTAATTAGAGAAATCAATAAAATCATTTAGGGACATAGTTCTAGAGAGAAGATAGTCCATTAGATGAATACAGTTAAGGAACCATTAACTAATTATTCCAATTGCAAATGGGTTAGAAGGTCGCAATTAAAAGATCTAGAATTGAAGGAAGGTCGAGTAAGTCGAGGTGGTAATACAGTCACATAGCTGGGTAGATGACTAACAACACTTGTGTATATACTACTATCATGGTCATGAGTGGCATGGCAATTAGTCTGGAATACTTCTAACTCAGTAGGGCTACCTTTGTGGCCTACCATTAATATTTCAACTCGAGTTTCCTCCAAAAAGTTTCAAAAATAAACTTTAAAAAATAAATCACCAAAATTTGTATTCACTCCAAGCCGTTCAAATTCATCATAAAAATTTAAATCACTCTCATAAATTTCAAAGCAAAATTTTATCACGTTATTACTAACCTAATCCAAAATTAATGTTTAAATTCAACTATTTAACTCGAGAGTTCATAATTTACGAATCCATAAAAAATTCACAATCAATCAAAATTTAACACTCTAAAATTTTTAAATAACTCATAATAAAACTCTTAGCATATTAAAAGCAATCTCAAAAATTAAGCTCAACGCTCTCATCAATTTTAACTTATATTCATGCTAAGTTATTCCAATAAAATCACACTTTTAAATGGTAACTTCCTTTAAGCAATCAAAATAACTTTCCATCACATCCTTCGAAATTCTCCCAAAAATTTTAATATTAGCAATCCCACATTAAACTAAATTTTTAAATAATCTTATCAGTCAAAATCTTTTTTTTTACCAAAAATCTAAATAGATTTGTAAATCCTCAATCATAGGACACCACTTAAAATAAAAATTTCTCAAAATCGTTTTCATAACTTTCAATTATTTTAAACCAAAATTTACCGTCATTACTTCCCCTTAAAATTTAAAATTTAATAAACACGAAAATCGCAAGTTGTACAACTCCGTTTAAATAATTCCTACGACCATTTTTAAAAGTTAAGATCATTTTTAAACCAAATTTATAACTGGTCAAAGGTGTATAACTATAATACAATAAATCATAAACATCAAAACTCGAAAATCAAATAAATTTTATATTTGTTCAAAGATGTATACCTAACACCCAAAACTCATAAATATCACAACTCGAAAACAAATCAATTTTATACTTGTGCAAGGATGTATAACTATAACCCAATAAATCATAAATATCAAATCTCAAAAAGCCAATCAATTTCTTAAACCAAGTATGAAATTCTATAAATTCTCTGGTGTTTACTATTTAGAAATCTCAAGATAAAAACCTTCCTTGGTAGTCTCCTACTTTACAAATTACTAATCATTAATTCACACAAAAAAAATATTTTTAACTCAATTAGAGTCTTGAATGTATTCCAATTGCCAATATAACCATTTTAGCCATGTGTTTGACCTATGAGCATATACTAGTGTAGTCATCTTCCTAGTTGATACTAAGCACGAAAATATGAATCGACGGTAGAAAGGAATCAAGCAAGATGCAGTTCAAGGAAGTCGAACGAGAGTTCGAAATTTGAAGCCAAGGGAAGAGGTCAAGCTGTATGGATGAGATTCCTAGATTCTAATCCTATGTTGCAGGCTCACATCGGTACAATTACATAACCGAAGTGACAAACTCGACCTGCATGGGCCACCACAAAAACATGTAACGCCCAGTCCCAAAATACGTAGGACTAGGTACATCGACATGCCAGCTATATACATACGAAGTATACTCCAATATATGGAAACCTCGTATGAATACATAAGCTGTAAAATACAGTATAACCATAATAGCTAAATCTCATCCACTAGATAAGTAAATGATATAAAAGCAACTTTGAATTTGTCATGTATACAATCGTTGGACGGAGACAAAGTCCACTACCAACTATCTCAAATAAAATGTACAATAAGTGATCGAATAGATAACGAGACGAACCAAGCGCAATCATCTTCGAAAGAATGGAGAAGATCACTGCCATGGCTAGAACACCTGCAAAATCACAGAAGCACACACCTGGAGAGATAACCAGGTCCTCAGAGGGACATAACAAGATACAATAAACATGCCATAATAAACTGAATATATAATATGTCACAAACCAAAATAAGTGACAAGACGACAATAAGGTAATCTAACCGTACTACAGTGTTTATGCAGTTAAGAACAAACCTCCAACGCATGGGCACTCTGGCTCAGTAGCATTAATCTCAGGTATGGCCCATCAGGATACCAGTGACCTCAAAGCATAACATTCATCGAATGTCAGAGGCTAGCTGTAAATCAGTATCAGGATCCAGGACCGTATCCCCAGCGGAGATAACCGGCAATAGGGAAGTGCATACTTGGCCCAAACGTTAAGGAACTGTTCTCCCCCCAATGTCTAAAAGAGTCACATCCATGTCTCATATACCTCTACTAACTGCTAAGTCTCCTAACATGCCTCTATTAGTAGTTAGCCCTAACGCATGCGCATGGGGGATCAGCCCACACACAAGAACCTCTACATGCTACTCATCTCACACATCCTCGTGGTACAACTGTGTCAAGGTATATGTAATACACTACATACGGTAGTCTCTTAACTCTAAGTCCACATGCAAATCAAAGGATAATAACAAAGTATATCTAATATCACTGAGCAGACAGTAAACCAGGAACGGTAAGAACTGGAAATAAATGAGCAATGATATGTAATAAAATACAAACTGAATATAAACAGTATAATGGCAAGGTATCTTGCCTGAGGCTATGAACAAAAGAGAATAATCCAGTAGCTCGGACAAACAAATAAACGAAGCAAGAAAAGCCAAATCCTGCAGATGACTTCGGATGTTGCAACAAACATCACGAACGAGTTTGGAATATAAGATATGCCTAGGAAACGAAAAACGGATCGAAAGAGGGTTATGTGGGCTTCCTAGACGAATTTACGGATCGAAAAACGGACTAGAATCGAGAGAGAAATCAAACGGGAAAGTGGGATACCTTAAAGTGGAAAAACTGTTGTTGTTGTTGTTGTTGTCGTCGTTTCTGTCGCCACTGTCGCGGGGCTGCTGTGGCTGGGCGCGGAGGTGCTCGCCGGGATGAGGGGTGAGTGGAGGAGAGAGGAGGAATAAAGATGGAGGAAGAGGTTCGAATTTTTTTTAGGGTTTTAATAACATATATATATATATATATATATATATATATATATATATATATATATATATATATATGGAGAGAGGGGTGGTTCGGCCTCAAGGCTACTGCTGTTGTTTCATGTTTGTATATAAAGGGGGGCGCACAATTATATGTGCGGCTGTTGCTTTTCTTTACATTTGGGTTGTGGGTTATACTTGAAAAAAAAAGGTATTGCGTGGGCCCACTCCTTCCTAACGCAGCATGGCTGCAACCAATTTGTGGTGGTCGTCCTCCATTGAGTTGTGGGGCCGACCACCAATGCTTTTACTTCTTTTTTTTCTCTCTTATCTATTCTTCACTATATATATGTCCTTATATAGGTATACACCATAAAAAATCTCTAAAAATTCAAAATAAAATTTTAATAGTATCTATCCATATATATAATACATTTAAATATATCCACATATTATACAATTTAAATTGACAATAAAATTAACTCAATAATATTAATCATATCTAATAAAATAAATATGTTTATATAATTTTCACAAAATAACCCTTTATAATAAAACAATCAAAATAGTCCGTTGATAGTTTCGGGTGAACTTGCGCTACACCCCCTCTACTTGGGTCTAGGAAAAATTGTGCAACAATATAATATACGAAAATAAGAATACAAAATTTTGTACGATTATTTTATATATTAAAAAAATGCACCAAGTTCTAAAATAGTCTAAGAATTGTTTGCACATACAAAATATGCCTACATGGTCGTTCTTGATCACCCACCTGCTTACTTAGGCTTGGGTTTGGTCCGGGCCCAGTTCGGGCTGAACTGGACAAACCGGGCCGTCTAAAAATCAATATATAAAATAATATTTAATTAAAATACTTTAAATAAGTAAATTCAAAATTTGGTCTGGTTTTTCTAGTTTGGACATCACCATGTCTAGGCTTCCCCCGGCATAACTGGTACACTAATCAAGGCACACTGCTACATCTTCCGTGCCAAAATTCATGGTAGTCTCGTGTTCCAAAATTCAACAATGGCTAAGGTCATTGTAAAAAAAATAAATAAAACCATAAATTGTATAAATTCATTTTTAAGTCTAATAAAATAATAAAAAAATAATTAAAAAAAGAATAGGGGTTTTACAACTCAAGGTGGGAGGATTGACTCTTCTTTTTACTCTTTCATGTCTAAGTCAGAATATATCATCGTATGCTAAGTTAACCTATCGATGCCACGGGCGTGGTCCGATCGGAAGATAAATCGTAGTATGTGTCGAATACTAGTTAGAACAATTGAAATAAAACATGCATCAAATGCACGAGTCGCTATGGAATATTGGATATCGCAAAGGCGAGCGCCTCGGTACACAAGCCGCAAGAACATGGGATAACGGTATTCGGCGAGTGCCTTCGTGCACGAGCCATTCTGTGCCTTCGTGCATGAGTTAGAAAGGCTAGAACATTGAAAGACAATAGACGAGCGTCCTAGCGTTCAAGCCCCAAATATTAAACACTAAGTCATAGAACATGGATATACGGCTTCGATGCGTGCCCCAAGTGCATGACGTGAGGGAAAAGATAATAAATGTGTCGAAACGTGCCTATGTGTGCGAGATCATAAAAGATGGCTTCGTTGTGAAATAATACAGTTATGGCATGAATGTGACGGAACTATCAGATATGACATGATGCCTCGAAAGGTGTTTGGGACCTTCGGGTCATTTGGTTGACGAACATTGAGTTGAGGCATGATGTCATTGAACATTGAAATGAAGTATGAAATGTAAGAACATAGAAAGTTAACGAAAGAAAAACGAGATGATAAAGTCTGAGTCTCAGACTCAAGACTATGCTTGGTTGTTTGAATAATAGGGCGTTGCATGGTCTAATGGACTTGAGATAATTATGAAAATCTTTCGTGTACGAAACGTTCCCTCCGAACGGGCTGCTCCGGGGCACCAGGACCGTTCGGCCTAGGAGGGATATAATCTTTTATAGGTGCACATCCGTAAGACGATTAGCGACCGCTTAGCGAGATGTGAAAAGCCGCAAATAATGGTATGCAGAGGTAGATCTCCATAATTGGGACAGCAATCCACTACGAGAGGCACTGGGCTACCCAATTCGAGATAGAAAGGAAAGAAAGAAAAGAAAGAGAGAAAAAAAATACCTTTAGTTCATTTCGGCGCGGATATGCCAACGACCTTCATATAGTTAAGGAACGATGGATCGAAAGTACAGGCACGTATGTATCCCGCACACATAGATCCTGCTTAGAAAGTACTTATAACTTGACAGGGAAGGAATGGGGCGTATTCACCTTGCGTCAGTGCAAGGGCGAGTGCGTCGACCAGGTAAGAAGTCGCACCATAAAACAAACACGAGATTGCTTGCTTGCTTGCCTATTCAATTCGAATAACATGCTTGCCATGATAACATACTTTACACTTTCGAATATGCCATGAAATTGACCCTAAGGAGAATATAACACGATCATAAGCTAAGTTGCATGATTGAACATAAATACTAACATATCGGTTTAGAAAGTTGCTCTTTTCGTTAGTACATGCAAGGATGAACGTACTAATCCTCCACCAGCTTTCGTGCAAGGTGCAGGGAATGGGATTGCTCACGGCGAAGCTTCGTTTGATCGCACAGAGGCATGGAATGTCGTAACGTTTGAAGCGTGCGATCACATTGGCACTCGGACTTGCAACATGATTGATGCGGCCGAGATATATAAGGCATGATGTATGGAATGGTGAAATCCTTTGTGGGTAAGAGAGAACCTGAGTGTTGTAGCCAACCTGGCAAATTTAGTTGGGCTATTGAAAGCCTTTGTAAATCTTTGTTCGAATATCAATAAAGAGAATTGTTTCGTATACTCTGTTTTTCTTTCATTGTTAAGATCAATTCAAAGATAACCATTTGAAAACTTGTCATTTTGCCTTGCACGAGCGCAACTCCAGGCTCGTTGCGGCATCACGCCCCTGCAAGGACGATGATTCGGGTGATTCCGGGACGGGGCATGACAGCTTCAGCTCATGGAAGCAAGTTTCGTAGTCGTCTGACCACTCGAATGCAACTCCTTTTTTATTGAGGCAAGTCAAAGGTAATGCAATTTTGGTGAAGTCTTTCACGAAACATCGATAGTATCCCACCATCTAAGGAAGCTTCGAATCTCACTAGCTAACTATGGTCGTTTCCATCAACAACAGCTTTGACTTTCTTTAGGTTGACTGTAATAATTTCTGCGAAGATGATGTATCCAAGAAATGACACGCTAGCCATAATTCACATTTGCTCAGCTTTGCATACAACTGATTATCATGAAGAGTCTGGAGTACTGTCTGCAGATGTTCTGCGTGTTGTGTCTTATCCTTCAAGTAGGCAAAAATGTCATTGATGATGACTACTACGAACTTGTTAAGGAACGGTCGAAATACTAGGTTTATTACATCCATGAAGGCAGCAGGAGCATTTGTTAGGCCGAACGACATTAACATGAATTTATAGTAGTCATATCGAGTGCAAAAGGCTGACTTCGGGACTTAATTTTGAGTTAATAGTAACCCGAGCGAAGATCAATCATCAAAAATATCGAGGTACCTTGTCACTGATCAAACAGATCATCGATATAGGCCAGTAGATATTTGTTTCGGATGGTGGCTTTATTCAATTCTTGATAGTCGATGCACTGGTGCATCGATCCCTCTTTTTTCTTTACGAAGAGCACCGAGGCACACCATGGTGAGATGCTAGGTCGAATGAATTCTAGTTTGAACAGTTCCTGCAAGTGGACCTTAAGCTCCTTCAGCTCTACAGGGACCATTCTGTATGGGGCCTTGGAAATCGGTCGAGTATTTGGAAAGGTGTCCGTGGTGAACTAGATTTCTCGATCGGGTGGCACACTGAAAAGTTTGTCTAGAAATATGTTAGGGAATTCTGCCACAATGTCAGCTTGATCCGCTTGTGCACTATCCTGTTGTGTATCTCGAATAGATGCCATGTATCCTTCATAGCCGAAATACAGCATTCGTTGAGCATACATCATCGAAATTACCTTCAGGTTGTCGATGTTTCACCACACGAGTAGCTGAATTCAGTTTTTCGGTAACTAGAATATGACTTTCTTTTTTGCACATTTGATGGTAACCTTGCATGTGCCGAGTCAATCCATTCCCAATATGATGTCGTAGCCCTGGATGTCTAGTACTATCGCATCGAAAGATAATTTCCTACCATCGATACAAATATAGCCGTCTCTAGAGACCGAGTGTTCAGGCAATTACATGCCTAATGGGGTACTGACACTAAGGTTAATTTCTAGTTGCGTTGAGGGAAATTTGTGTCTCCTACAAAATTTGCTGATATGAAACTATGTGTTGTTCCTGAATCAAACAGTACACAAGCAGGAATATTATTAAAAAGTAATATACATGTCACAATTGTATCTGAGACGAATGCCTCATCTCGAGTCATGGCGTAGACACGCCCCTGGGCATTGGGATGGCAGTTTTGACTATTTTATTGTGCAGGATGGGAAGGTTTGGGCACCTGGCCATGATTTTTTGGATAGTATTGTTAATGTTGTTGTGGCGCATCATTTTGATTCTCTATTCGGGCAAGGCAGTCTTGGAATTGGTGACCCCTTTATCCATAAAAGTAGCATTACCCGTCCAAGACATAGTAGTTGTTTTCATTATGGTCTAAGTGGTTGCACTTGGTGCAACGAGGTCCCAGGTTTTTCCTTTGGCAGTCGCTATTGTTTTGACGCTTTGGAGCGTTATTGCCTCCCGCATAGCAAGGGCGTTTGTGATTAGAATGATGTACTATGCCGACAGCGGTTGGAGGATACTAGCATTCAAGACGGAGAGCGTGATTCAGAGACTCGCCTATGGTCTTTTATTCTCGCACCGACACGTGGGCAGAGATAGAGGGTCACAGACCCACTATGAATCGTCGATCATGACACTCCTTCGTAAGAAAAAACGCACCAACAAATTTGGACAAATTCTTGAACTCTGCCACATACTGTTACACTGACATATTCCCTTGCATCAACTACGTGAATTCATTTTCTTTCTCTTGACGAAATACTGAGGGATGGTACATGGCTTCGAAGGCTTTGCGGAACATAGCCCAAGAGATCAGCGTTGATTTGTTGTCGCGTTGGATCGTTCGTTTGTGCACGGCCCACCAGTCGTACGCGTTCAATCGTAGTTGAAGTTGTGTGAATGCGACTTGCTTGGATTCTTTAATGCCGAGGAGCTCGAAGTGGTCTTCCATCTCTTCTAACCAGTCGATTGTCACAGAAGGGCATTCGGTACCTTTAAAGGATGAGCAACACGCTTTCTTGAATTCCAACATCTCAAAGTTCTAACTTCTTGGTGGTGCAGGTGCATGTTGGTCATGGACTCCTCAGGATCGACTTTGATGGGTCGACTCGTAGGCTTAGTGGCAGCATGCGACTTTTACTGCATCTTGAATTGTGCCTCAAACCTAGTTTCAAATTTGGCCTGTCGCGCCTCCGTTTATCGATGCTGGTTTTCAATTTGTTTATGTTGCACCTCCATCATGCGTTGCATCCTCTCTATAGCATTGACAGATGGTTCGACCCTCAGACTACTCGAGCCACTTGAAGCGTTCGCCTCATTCTTGGCCGCATCTTCTCCAACTTCTGAAAATAGAAGGAAACTCATATTAGTCTTAGAAAATATTACGGACTTATTGTATGGAACAATTCATCTTATAGACATGAGGTAAAGGGTTCGAGACTCAGGACGGAAGGCCAAGGACGTAAAATCGTGCTCTGGTACCATTATGTCGTGTCCTGATTCCGTAGAATCGATAGTCGTCCCTCGAGCGTGATTGTCTTGTGCGAGCGTAACTTAGGCTCGCACGACATCACATCCGGGAGACGACTATCGATTCTACGAAATCGGGATGTGACATTTTCTTCTTACTCTTAACAACTCTTTACCAGAATGATAAAGAAGAAAGGAAAAAAAAATCTTTCAAACTTTTGTGTTAATTTATTCTACAACTTTAGCCCACTTGTGTTTTACTTATACAACAAATTTTCTTGAGCACAATGAGATATCTTAAGGAGAACCTTTAGACCCTTTATATAGTATGTTATGTGTCCATATATAGAAATCTAATATTATGTAGGTGTGTTGGATATTTCAACGAGAATACCTTTTTTGAACATTTTCCTTCAGCTTACTTACTAGTCCAGTCATATTCTGGTAATTGAAAGATCCAAACAGGTTCTCGGCCCACTAATGTAGTACTTTGTAGTAATGACTTTAGTAGGCAGTCAACCCAAAGAGGGCCAACACCCGTTTATTTATACATAGTTAACATTAATATATGTCCGAGCTCTCTAGCCTAGTGGTATTAGAGCGGACATCCGGAGGGGCCGGCAAGGTTCGAGCCCCCCAATTGTGTGTGTGCGTGTGATTTCAAAAAAAAAAAAAAAAAAAAAAAAAAAAAAAAAAAAAAAAAAAAAAAAACTTTAATATATTTTATTTGTTAGAAAATATCATTTATTAACTTGAACGATAAAACTGGTATCTGGAAAAAAAATCATAAAAGAGCCCTGCTATTTGGCATCTGCCTACGTGCACCCGCTGTGCACGCAGGTTGCGGATGGAGGCGGGGGAGGGGAAGGCAGAAGGGGAGAGGAGTGGCGGGCTAGGTGATGGAGCGAGGCGGCGTCGATGGTATCGACGTCAGAGGATGGCAAAACAGAAGGGAGGAGGTGGTCGTTTTCATTGTAGTAGGAGGAGCGTCCTCGGTCTGGCGGGTGCACCAGTTGTGCACCCGTGGGTGCCAAATATCTTTTTCATTCATAAAATTTGTTTTGGAATATGGGGTGGTTTTTGTATTTATCGGAGATCTCTCTTTCAAATCCCTCTCTAAATTTTGAGAATTCTCTGACATGCCTGCATTTTGTGCATCAGTTCATCAAAGATCTCATGAAATTCTCGTGAAGCATTTCACGTATGGGATCTCTGAAACCTTGAGGTAGCGACTCGAGTACGACTCCACCGTGATGGAGAAAATAGTGCATTGAATTGAATTGAGCAACTTTGTGAACACGTACGTAACCTACATCCACTGGCTCTCCCGCCAAGTCTCTTTGCGAGCGTCAAACCTTTGAGAAGTGAGCATTAATTGGGTTCTACAGATCTTCCTAAGGCCCTTCTCCGCATTTGCTTTGTAGGTGAGCATACATCGACAAGTCATCGACATGAATTACGTCGGGACCGGTCCAGCTGTTGCAGAAGGCTTGGTCCTTCTCGATCAGGAGGATTTCTCGGGCTATACCACTGTAGATGAGATGGTTGTTGTCATGACTTAGCCTAGCTTGAGTGTCATAATAGAGCCCTAGGTCTGTGGCTAAGGATCGGTGAGGGGTTGTGGCCGAGCAAGCGTAGTCTACCGATGATTGCATGTTGTTTTTACCTCTGGTGAGAATGTAGACAAGCTAGTGAGAGAATGAAGGAGGTGAGGATGAGCCGTTAATTGGTAGTAGGACTCGTCCATCCTCTTGAGCGGGACTTGTACTACACATGGTTGCATTACATGATGTCTGTCGGACATATTGTCTCCAACTTCCACTATTTATTAAATGGAAGGAGTAATACGTTTCTATTTTGGCTCGAATGCAACTTGATACAAAAAAGATGAAACAATGTGCTTGTGCCAATGAATTGTTTCTATTGGTTTGAGAGGGTAGAGACTTTTAACAGGTTTGGGAGTGTCAAATTCCGATCGAGAGTAGTTTGCATACTCGACGTACATGATTTCAATCGTCACCTCTACGCATCCACCTGGCGATTTCAAGCCAAGTGACGAAAGACTCTGGGATTGAGATTATTATGGCCATTGAATGAATTAGCATTCCCCACTCTTCCTATTGATGACAGCAGCAACATACAATTCAAACAATACTTGTGCACTGGGAGGCTGGCCTGCCGTGCTTCTACTTTCTATATACCTCATATTGGACACATTTCTGTGGAAAAACATGTTAGTCCCGGGCCGTAATTTTTAGATGAAAAACTGAGAAATGAAATGAATGTAAAAATAATGTTTCAAAGCAACATTTCAAAGAAGGTGCATAACAGAGATCCTTGGAGGATTCTGGAAAACGAATTCAAATGTAATACTTCTAAAAAGAAGATATAAATGAATTGTTAGCAACAGCAGCGATTGTCCACTAACAATTTCTAATTAGATCAGAAATGTTCTCGTTCAGAACGAGTAGAAGTGGATAGAATGAGAGGATGGCCTGCCAGGGTGAATGATTACCAGTACTCAAAGTTTGATTCGCCCCACACGAACAGCTTCCAAGAACCAGCAAGTTCGACGGAGAACTTTCGGAACACTCTACTCTTCTGACTCCTCGGATGGCGCGGACTCCTGCGCTAAGTGGCGCTGGTGCACTTCTTTTCCCTCTTGAACTCTCTAGAAATTTGTAAGGAATTGTGTTCTGCACTCTTGTATCTTGAGAGAGAGAGAGAGAGAGCAAAGAAGCTTATATATGCCCCACTACAACTGCCCAGTTAGCAAAATGTTCAAAAAGTAGGAAAAAATTGTCCCAAATATTCTGTAACTGCTCAAATCGTGCACAGACACGATTTGAGCTAACTGGCGCACAGTGCGCGCCAATTGTGCCACCACGCCAATGGCGCCACTTGCTCGCGCATGCACATGCGTGCATGCACCTCGCACCAACCGCCGCGCCAACCGGCCGTGCCAACAGACAGCACCAATAGGTAGCGCCAACTGGCGCACCCAAGTGTAAAGTGCGCCAACAAAACACCACATTACGCCTCATGAGCCCGAGTCTGAGTTCGAGTCGAGTCGCTAAGCTCCTACGGGACTTAGATCCCATGGAATATATTCGAAGAACAAAAAGCATTAAGCTTTATCATAGAGTCTTATCCTTACCTCCTAGTGAAATCACCCACATGGTTTCCTCCTTAAGGTCACCACCCCATGTGCACACCTCAACTACATACCAAGTATATATTGAAATACTACTCATGTTGCTCTTCCAATGTGGGACAAAAATTACTAGGCATGTTGAGAGCAAGCTCTCTACATGCAAGGGAAAAACTCCAACAATCCCCCACATATCACAATATATGGATTTGAGTGTTCCCTACAGTAACTATCCATGATGCATTCGGAGAGATGTCGCTGACGACTTGAATCTTTCCGCATGAGTCAAACAACAGACTATAATACAAGAATAGACTAAGTATTGAATTCTGCATCATAGCTATAATTCTGTCCACTCATATAATGTACTTACATGTGCTTCTGCCTGCACATTAAAGGTCCTGTGTCAGCCTGGTTTCAGTGTATAATTTTGGACGTCTAAAAGTTTACCCTCAAGAGATGACCTATTATCTCTGTCCATACACTATAGGTGAGTTCTTTATTAAAGAGACATGGCATGAAGCCTTGTGCTTCCCTTGCGGTGCTACGCCGCTATGACATGGCCTAAAGCCGAGGCATTACCCCTACCCAGGAACCTCATCGTAGTGTCATACTACAGTAGCATGAGGTCATAAGTCTCTTTGTAGTGCCAAACTACCCAACATGAAGCCTTAGGCTCCCTTGCAGTGTTACGCAGCAACGACCTGGCTTGCAAGGCCGAGGATTTACCCCTATCCGGGTAACTCATCGAGGTGTCATGCCACTGTAACATGGGGACATCCTTACCTTTGTAGTACTGTCTATCCCTCTTTAATTTCAACATACAGCATTAAGCTACCTGTCTATTTGCGGTGCTACACCGCTGTGACTTGGCTCGCAAAGCCGAGACATTACCCCTAACCGGGAACCTCATGGTGGAGTCACCCCACTATAGCATGGAGTTACACTCCTTGTAGTGCTGCGCTATCATACTTTCTGTAAAGCACACCGGGCATTCACTCTGCCTGAGAACTCATTAAGGCATTTAAGCCATCCTCAACACCGGATCCGTTTCGCAGAAAATATATAGTAGACAACTGTGGTTGTAGGTCCGTAACCTCTCCATGCCACAGAGGACATGTACCCATTGATCCTGATATTTTTCCAGTTAATGGTCCTCCCTTGAACCAAAAGCTAGATGCCTTATCTTTGAACTAATAGCATAAAACTTTATGGTAGGATTGCAATAACATAATATTAGAATACCTTCAAGCCCATTTTACTTGATGTACCATCGACCAGCTGGTACTTGAGGCCCTTGTTGAACAGATCCACCAGGTTCTCCTGACTCCGAACATCAATCACAACAATGACACCTCTCTTGATGAGATCATGTACTGCCCTGTGCTTTAACTGCATAGTCCACTTCTTTCCGTTGAAGAGGTCATTTGATGCCACCGTCGCAGTCGCCTAGTTGTCGCAATATATCGGTATTGCCAATATTTGTTCCCCAACCACTGGAAGATCATACATGAGCTTCTGAAGCCATCATGGTTCCTCCGCTGCGGTATCAAGTACAAAGAACTCAGATTCCATAGAGGACCGCGAGAGCATAGTCTGCTTCTTTGTCACAACCCGCACCCTATTTAGGGGCACGAGCACGTAGGTACGTCCAGCCTACGCCGCAGTATCGGCAGTAGAACGCTGTAAAGGTCATCTAGAATATATAGAATCTAAGACACAATAATATAACCTGTCATCTCCGTACGGAGGAATATAATCACCACTCAATCACATAATCTAAGGAAAATAAGCATGATGATAAAGATAAAGATAAAGACGAAGTAAATAGTCTGAAATAGTGCCGAGCCACAATCACAAGTTCAGAATCCAAGACATAAAACAATATCCCAAATAAATACTACGAGTCTCAAAGTATCACACTGGAATGTAATCCAGACAAAATCTAGGTAAACTATGTCACTACTGGCGGTGCGTCCTCTACGAGCACCGGGTCCACAGGCAGGTCCTGGTCGTAGGCTCTATCTATGCCAAATCCGTAGTAGGTTGGGCAATCTGTATCTAAATCCTCTGAAAAACAACGGGGGTTACCTTGTCAGGATATAAGCAAGTACAAATACCAATATCAGTTCCATGTGAATTGACAAATACTATAAGAGACAATTATAATGAAATACAAGATAAAATGTCAAGACTGGAAGTAAAACAGTACAAGAGAACTGGATATCATGTCATGTGTGAGATATAAGATAAAACTGGAATATAAACAATGAAAAGTAATCTGAGGTATGATGTAAACATAAAGATAAAGTGTCATGAGATATTAGAGCGTTATGTGATCGGCTTGGGTCAAGATCAGGCTGTTCCATTTGACCGGCTATGCACAGGTAGTATAATAGTATAAGGATCAGGCCGGCCAAAATGGAAAGCTATGCACAAGTAGTATAAGGTCAGGCTACACCCTACGTGCGTGAGGGTGGAGCTATGCACAAGTAATGAACAAGTAGGGGTAATGATCACGTAACCTCTAATAACTTCCCATCCCTGAGTAGTATAATGAATCCAGACATGACAGGTCATGACACGGGATTTGAAGAGCAGGGGGCCAGCCCACTCCCAAATCGGTGTCTATACAAGTATAGAAAATAATATCGAACAATGTACTCATATACCAGGTAAACCGAAAATGACATCTCATGACGAGATTCAATGTATACTAGTCCGTATATCCATGTGTCGAGAATCAAGTATAACACTACAACTGAATCGGATATAGTAGATATCAAAGCAATGAAAACTATCAGAGAATGTAATTGCTTGTGGTCATAAGCTGAGAAATCCGAACTACAAACCACTCAAAGAGCCACGAACGGTAAACTCTCACAACAGTCTCCTAATACTAAAACAAAAATTATTGACGTTCTCAGAATGGTCAAATTAGCTAGAAATGTCTACCCATAAGTCCAATTCTGGATACAGGGGTAAAACGGTAATTTTGGATCAAAATGGTGTCCGCCGTTGGACCCACTTTGCACCGAAAAATATGCCAGAATCTACGATCTCTAAAGTCATCAAACTACATGTCTACAGGTCCAGTTTGACGAGATGAACCCAACCGTTTGTCCAAAGTTGGATTCTGGTGGGCCGTGCACAATTTCGCCCGTTGGATCGGGTCGCGGGCCCGCCAAAATAGCGTTCTGGTCGACCTTCTCAGAATCGGACCAAACTTGGCATACAGGACCAAAAAATGACACGGTCCTGTTGGCACAAGTTTCATCTCGATATGACGAGCGTGCATAAAGTAATTGACAAATTGGCAAAAGGTCGATACGGTGAATTTTGACGGATACGCATCAAATTCGTCGTGCACATACGACCAATTTAAATTCTATCAAAGCCCACACGTCCACGAAGTCGATACGCACCTTTCGATACTTTCAGTTCGCGACCACGTCGCCCGGATTGACGTAACGGACGATGTATCGGGACATTTTTTTCTAAAAATTCAGTTTTAAAAATCAGTTTTTTCTCCAACTTCACAAACCAATAACATTTTGTACAGTTCATGAAATTTCATTCTACAAAAAGGGTTTTAAAGCCCTATAGGTTGTACACAAGTCTCTTTAAACCGATTTTGAAAACTCGTAACACGCTGGTCGCAAATCGGCCACAAAGTTGTGGTTTCGGGACAGTTTCTAACGTCTAATAAATCAAGTTTTTCTCGATTTTGGAACTCATTTTTCGTCGCACATGATGCGAGTCGGCACGAACTATTTGAAGGAAATTAAAGGTGTATATGTTGGGATCATACCTGACCAAGTGGTCCACAAAACAACTGAGCAAGGAAGGAGAAATCTATTTTCGAAGTTGGCTCTTTACAGCAATATTGTCGCTGCAATACTCTGTCCCGTGCGAGTTTGACCGGCGATGGGCGGCCGTTCCTGGCAGCTAGGGCGGGGCACAGGTAGTCGGGAAGGTCGGGGTCCTGGTGTTGGAGGCTAGGGTTGGGGTTTTGCTAAACTAAATCTCTCTCTCTCTCTCTCTCTCTCTCTCTCTCTCTCTCTCTCTCTCTCTCTCTCTCTAACACAATATATACGAAAAGGGGGTTTCGGCTTGCTGAACGGTTTTTAAGCACAGGTGGGGGCTCGGATTTGCAAAGGGCCGAGCCCTTTGCTGCTGGTGATGGTTTTATTCATGTGTGTGTGTGTGCTTATCCTTTGTTTTTTTATTCTTTTTCTTTTCTTTAATGCTTTTAATACTTTTTATACACACACACACACACACACACACACACACACACACATATATACATACATACATACATACATACATACATACATACATACACATATTCCCTTTATATATATATATATATATATATATATATATATATATTTATATATATATATATATATATATATATATATATATACACATATAGAAACTCCATAAATGGAGTAATACCAAATAAATATATATATATATATATATATATATATATATATATATATATATATATATATATATATATATATATATATATATTTTTTTTTTTTGTTTTATATATATATATATATATATATATATATATATATATATATATACAAAAAAAATATATACAAAAATCTTAATTTACAAAAAAAAAAAAAAAAATATATATATATATATATATATATATATATATATACAAAAATCTTAATTTATTTATAAATGAAACAAATATTTTATATTATATATTTATTTAATATATTAAAGATTTTTATAAATAAAAACTATATTAAACATGTATATATCTATATCAATAAAATACTTATTTAACTAATAATGTAAAAACACTAGCAATAATAATTTAAATAATATTAAAATAATATAAATGACTATGTTAGCCCTTTTCAGGAAAATGGGGGTGATAAATCTACCATCCTAAAAAAATTTGTCCTCGAAATTAGAGCAACTAGCTCAATAACACTAGCAAGAACAAAGAGAAAGAAAAAAATATATACCTCAAGGCTCCAAAAGATAAGGGTAACGCTCCTGCATCTCGTCCTCTCTTTCCCAGGTAGACTCACCTGGAGAGTGATGCCTCAATGCGACACGAACCAAAGGAATAACTCGGTTCCGGAGCACCTTCTTCCGACGATCCAGAATCTCCACAGGCTGCTCTGGATAACGGAGAGTAGGCCCCACTTCTAACTTGGAGTGATCCAATACGTGACTAGGGTCTGCCACGGACCGCCTCAACTGCGTCACATGGAACACGTTATGGACTCCCTCGAGCGTAGACGGCAAGGCTAGTCGATAGGCCACTGTACCGACCCTTCCAAGAATAGTGAAAGGTCCGATGAAGCGCGGACTAAGCTTTCCGTCTCGGCCAAAACGAATCGTGCCCCGTGTCGGAGAAATCCTCAGGAATACCATATCGCAAACCTTGAACTCTAACAGTCTCCGGTGGCTATCGGCCCAAAGCCGCTGTCTATCCTGAGCCACCCGAAGTCTATCCCTGATCAACTTAACCTTCTCTGCTGCATCTACCACCATCTCCAGGCCAAGCAAAACTCTCTCACCGACATCGTACCATGACAAAGGAGTGCAAAATCTCCGTCCATATAGAGCCTCAAATGGTGACATCTCTATACTGGCCTGATAGCTTTTGTTGTAAGCAAACTCTACCAGGTGAAGATGGTCCCCCCAAGATCCTCTGAAATCTAACACACAAGGACGAAGCATATCCTCGAGTGTCTGGATGGTCCTTTCTGACTGTCCATCCGTCTGGGGTGATATGCGGTACTGAACTTGAGCTGGGTGCCCAAGCTAGTATACAAACTCCTCCAGAAGTGGGAAGTGAAACGACTATCCCGATCCGAGACTATGCTCACCGGAACTCCGTGCAATCCGACTATCTGCTGTACATACATCTTGTTGACACAAAGTCACAGTCAACCAAATATTGATAACATTGACTAAATAATACTTGTAATATTTCAATACGACACACGACGACTACATCCAGCTCAAGCCAGACGACAGCTCAGTTTTGCAAATACAAGTCATTTTTGAGTCTGTACTTTTATATTTATTGAGTCTAGAATAATTGTAAGCTGAGTTGTGCTGAGCTCTTGAGACTAAACCTATAACCTATCCAAAATCCATAAAGCTCCACATCCAAAATAAGCCCATTGGACCCTTAGACCTGTTATGTGCTCTGGAGACAGAGTTCGGGCCGAACTCTGCCTCCACACAGAGTTCGGGCCGAACTCTGTCCCCTAAAAATCAGCACCCTAATTTTTAGGGTTGGCTGGTTGCTAGTTGTCCAACGGCCAAATTTTTAAAAATTCCTACCAAAATTCTGGCTGAATTCTGCCTGCTAAAAACCTATAAATAGGCCAAGAATTCTCTCATTTTCTTCCATCTAATCTTCTCTTCTCTTCTCTCTTAAGCTCAATATAAGCCATACCCTTCTTCATCTACTAGCCACAAGCTTCCTAAGTCTCGAGTGCTCAGCATCTCTCAGTTAGGAGTCTTGTGCAAGAGTTCAAGAAGTCGCTTGGAAAATTCCAAGCATCGCCACTGCGATCCTTTGTAAGAAATTGACGTGCTCTTCTGAAGAAAAGGTACGGGGTGTAACTACTATTTCACAAATAGTGGATTTAATCCTGAGCTAGAGTTCTCAGGCCTGGACTAGTCCTCCACGAGGGAAACCAGGTTAAAATTGGCTGTGTTTGCGTATGCTTTCTTGCTCCTTATTTATTTCATCACTTACTCTGATTATTCTTAGATTGTGAAAGAGTTTTAATTTTTTAATTGGCTATTATCGCTATAAACTCTATTCACCCCCCTCTAGAGTTGCCATCTGTTCTTCAATTGGTATCAGAGCCAGGTTCTCTTTATAAGGACTTACATCCTAGAGCTGATCCATGGCAACCACACAATCCTTGATTTCCAATCACGGTGAAGGACAGTCCACTCATAGGCCTCCCCTATTTGATGGAACTAACTACACGTATTGGAAAACAAGGATGAGCTTTTATCTCAAGTCGCTAGACTTTGACCTGTGGACTATCGTCACTGACGGTTACAAAAAGCCCGCCAAGATAGTTGTCAATGGTGATCTTGTTGAAAAATCACATGACAAATATTCTGACGAGGAGAAGAAACAGGCAAGTCTAGACGCGAGAGCTATTAATGCTTTATTCTGTGCTATAGACAGGAATGAGTTCAACAGGATATCTACGTGCACCACATCTCACGAAGTATGGAGACTTCTAGAAGTGACGCATGAAGGAACCACCCAAGTCAAGGAATCAAAGATAAGCCTCTCACTCAAGAATATGAGGCTTTCAAGATGAAGCCAAATGAGACGATCACGCAAATGTTCACAAGATTCCTCGACATCATCAACCCCCTGTCCTCGCTCGGCAAGCAATATTCAAATAATGAGAAGATTCGCAAGCTACTTATGGGGCTACCAAAAATTTGGAACCCTAAGGTGACAGCCATCATAGAAGAAAATGATCTCACAACCATGTCCATGGAGACCTTGATGGGAAAGCTGATGACTCATGAGCTTGACCTCAAGGACTTCGAAGAGCCTGCTCCTAAGGCTAAGGAGATCACACTCAAAGCTCACCGACGGAGGGCTAAACCCGAAGAGACGGATGACGACAACTCAGAAGATGATGATCAAGCTCTTATGGTCCGCAACTTCAAGAAATTCCTTTGCTTCGATCGAAGAAAGAAGGAACCATAAGAAGATGGCGAAGAAGAGCCAACCTGCTACGGTTGCAAGAAGACTGGACACGTCCGAAAAGATTGTCCATTCTTGAAGAAGAGCAACCGCTATGAGAAGCCATACAAGAAGACTTCCTCAAAGAAATATGCCAACACAAGCATTTGGCATGAAAGCGAAACTAGTGACTCCGAGGAAGAAAAGAACTCTCCTCAAGATACGGCTAATGTGTGCCTAATGGCGACGTCCGACAAGGTATCAAACGAAACTCTTGACGACTTCACTTTTGATGAACTTGGCGATGCTTTCACCGATTTACTTAGTGATCACAAAAAGGTCATTGGTAAATACAAACATGCCAAGGACAAAATCAAAAGTCATGAAGTCGAAATACAAAGACTTTCTCAATTACTTGATAACATTAGAGGCACTTCACCCACGGATGTCACTGATGAGGTATCCAAGCTTAAAATAAGCTTACATGATGCCGAAGCACGTATTGAACAACAAACACAAGAAATCACAGCACTCAACACGGAGCTTGCAGAAGAAAAGAGTAGACACAAGATTTTTATTACTAAGATGCATGGTTTGAATGCTAAGGTTACTGAACTGCAAGCTGTCTCTAAGAAACTAGAGACTAAATTGGGAAAACAGGTTGCTCAACCTCAAACCCAATCACTTGAGACACACACAAAGCATGACACCACTCATACTAGTCAACCACGTTATCCACATGCTGCTCATAATCATGCTTACATATACACACACTTTCACAAAGGACACAAACCATATGCACGTAGAAATAATTATCATATGTCACAAAATCATCATGCTACACACAGATACAATCATCATCATGTTGCACAAAAACCACATCACCATCACTTTACATATAGACATTATTACCATGCTACTCCATATAGACAATATCACTATGCCACTCTACATCACTCAACACATAGTCATCATCACCATGCTAATTTTACATATCATCATACTTCTCCTTATCACTCTACTTATAAACATCATCAGCATGCTCCTAATATAAATAGGAATGCTACATGTACTTATTGTGGTTTACATGGACACATTTTACCACAATGTAGAATTAGAAGATTAGTAGATAGAAAGATATATGCATGGTTTCCAAAAACTAACTCTTCAGAACCCTCAAGAACTTGGGTACCAAAGGTCACATCTACTCTTGATGTAGGTGGACCTTTCCTCCTCAACTAAGAGTAAATGGATTCTCGATAGTGGATGCTCGCGGTATATGATGGGAGACGCAAATCTTTTTGCATCACTATCAATAAAGAGAGAAGGATATGTATCCTTCGGCAACAACCTAAAAGGGTATATTATAGGTAATGGTAATATTGGTTATCCTCCCTCTCCCGTAATAAAGGATGTCTGTCTAGTGATCGAGTTAAAGCATAACCTGCTCAGCATCAGTCATCTTGCTGACCATGGATATGACATTAACTTTGGACAAAACAAATGCCTTATTTATGATAGGTCAACAGGAGACATTATTTTTGAAGGGGTAAGAGAGGATAATATTTACATTTTCTATTTGTCTATAGATACTAACAATGCAGGTAGATGCCTATATGCTCATAAAGATGAAAGATTACTATGGCACCAGCATCTTGGTCATGCCAATATGGATACTATATCCAGGCTATCGACCAAAAAGCTAGTTAGAGGCTTGCCCGATATCACATTCAAAAAGGACATCGTATGTGCTGAATGTGAGTTGAATAAGGCAACCAAATCCTCTTTCCATTCTATTAACTCTGTAAGTACTACTAGACCCCTACAACTTCTCCATATAGATTTATTTGGCCCTAGTAGAGTAGCCAGTCTTGGTGGAAAACTCTATGCCTTTGTTATTGTTGATGACTTTTCAAGATTTACTTGGGTTTTCTTTCTTGTAAATAAAAGTGATGCTATTTCGGTTTTCAAGATTTTTGTTAAGAAAGTTCAAAACGAAAAAGGCTACATGATTACTTGTATCCGAAGTGGTCATGGAGGCGAATTCGAAAATTCTGATTTTGAAAAGTTTTGCGATTCCAATAGTTTTGATCATAAGTTTTCCTGTCCAAGAACTCCTCAACAAAATGGTATTGTGGAGCGAAAGAATAGGACTCTCGGCGATATGGCTAGAGTCATGTTGAACAAGTTTTTACTTCCGAAATACTTTTGGGCTGAAGCTGTCAGTACAGCATGCCACATTTTAAATAGGGTTCTTATTCGTCCTATTACGAAGAAAACATCCTATGAGCTTTGGTTTGGGAGAACTCCAAATGTTTCTTATTTTAGAGTTTTTGGCTGTAGATGTTTTATCCTTAACACCAAAGACAACTTAGGCAATTTGATGCCAAAGCTGACGATGGTATTTTCCTTGGCTGTACTGCCAAGAGCAAGGAATATAGAGTTTTTAACAAACGCTCATTAATTGTTGAAGAGTCTACCAATGTGACTTTTGATGAAGATAACAGTACAGCAGCTACTCTTGATGATGACGTTGAGCCATCAACTTCTACTCCAATGAATACCACAACCGAAACCAATTCTCTGGAGGGCTTGCCAAAGAAATTCTCTTTCAAGCCATCACATCCAGAAAATTTGATGATTGGTGAGATTTCACGTGGAGTAACGACTAGATCATCATTAAGAGACTCTATTGCTAGCACTGCCTTTATTTCACAAATTGAGCCAAAAAACATTTTAGAAGCTTTCAATAATGAATTTTGGATTTCTGCTATGCAAGAGGAACTCAACCAATTCGAGAGGAGCCAAGTATGGGAACTCATTCCTAGACCGGCTAATCACTCGATTATTGGTACCAAATGGGTTTTTAGAAACAAAGTGAATGAAGATGGTTCAGTCACACGCAACAAAGCTCGTCTAGTAGCCCAAGGATACAACCAAGAGGAAGGTATCGACTACGATGAGACGTATGCTCCTGTTGCTAGATTAGAATCCATTCGGTTGCTTTGTGCATTTGCAAATTTTCAAAATTTCAAATTATTTCAAATGGATGTTAAAAGTGCTTTCTTGAATAGATTTATTAAGGAGGAAGTTTATGTAAAACAACCCCCTGGTTTTGAAAATCACAAATTTCTCGACCACGTGTTCAAGCTAAAGAAAGCGCTGTATGGCCTCAAACAAGCCCCTAGAGCTTGGTATGAACGGCTAAGCAACTTCTTGCTTGAGAAAGGTTTTTTAAAAGGGAAAATTGACACTACACTTTTCATAAAATCTTTCAAAGACACTATTCTTTTAGTACAAATATATGTAGATGATATTATATTTGGTCCTACTGATGAAATCCTTTGTCAAGATTTTGCCAAGTGTATGCAGACCGAGTTTGAGATGAGCATGATGGGGGAGCTCAACTACTTTCTTGGGCTGCAAGTCAAACAAATGTCTAATGGAACCTTCATCTGTCAATCGAAGTATACAAAGGACATGCTAAAAAATTCGACCTTGACAACGTCAAATCAATCAGCACTCCTATGGCTACTTCAACCAAACTCGAACCAGATGATAGCGGCAAACCCGTAGATCAACGTAAGTATCGAGGTATGATAGGCAGTCTACTTTACCTTACTGCTAGTCGTCCTGATATTATGTTTAGTATTTGCCTATGTGCTAGATATCAAGCAAATCCTAAGGAATCACACATGACCGCGGTTAAGCGTATCTTTCGATACCTTAAGGGTACAATTACAGTGGGCCTATGGTATCCCAAGTCAACATCATTTGACCTCATTGGTTACTCTGATGCTGACTTCTGCGGATGCAAAGTTGGCCGTAAAAGTACGAGCGGCACGTGTCATTTATTAGGAAAGGCTTTAGTCTCTTGGTTTAGCAAGAAGCAGAATTCTGTCGCGCTATCCACAACAGAAGCTGAATATATCGCAGCTGGGCGTTGTTGTGCATAAATTCTGTGGATGAAGCAAACCCTTAAAGACTACAACTTATCTTTCATGCACATTCCAATATTTTGTGACAACACTAGTGCTATAAATCTTACTAAGAACCCCATTTGTCACTCACGCACGAAGCACATTGAAATACGTCACCACTTTTTGCGTGGTCATCAGCAAAATGGCACGATTAACTTAGAATTTATTGACACTGATCATCTGTTAGCAGATTTCTTCACAAAACCATTATCCGAAGAGCGCTTCAATTTTCTTTATCGTGAACTTGAAATTTTAGATGAAGCTGTTGTAAATTAAAATAAACCTGCATAAATATCGAGTATATCTTGATTCTCTTATGATGAACTTGCTATGGGTACAAGCCGAAAGGGTTCTTCTGACAACAAGGCGTAAAAGCCTAAGCGACACGGTACACTAGTCCTCAGGACTACCGCTAGCTGGGATCCGGCCCCTGCAGCTAACCCATGGCAGCTTCAAAATATTGAATTACGATATAATTCCTTGTTTAGTATACGGTTCATTTTCATTTATCACATGCTAAAATACTAATTTTTCAAAATTCATATTGCTGCTTTAAAACTCACTATCTGTTATTCTTTTGTTTACCTATTGGATCTTTTCTGTAATTATACTCATGTCTTATATTGGTTTTTCTTTTACTTAACCAATATTTTTCATTTTTCTGCCTGATTCCTGTTCTGTGACCAGGATCCGAAATTTGGGCCAAACTCTGCCCCTACCAGAGTTTGGGCCGAATTCGGCCTGACTGTTCCAGAACCGGGAACAGTCTCAGCCGTTGATCAAAAATTAGATCCAATGGCCATGATTTGCTCCGACCAAGAGAAACCCTCACCATATTTTTCGATTTCTCTTCCCTCTCCTTCCTCATTACCACCTTCTCCACTTCTCCAACTCAATTCTCTCAAAACCCTAACTCTATTTCTCCTTTCTAGAGCTCCATTCTTTCCAAAACTCAAGGAGAAGACTTATTTTTAAATTCTCTTTCATTGATCATCACTAGCTTGAGGTATAATTCATTACTTTTCTATATCTCAATTTCTTTCATTATCTATTATGTTATGGCTCCTCGTATGTTCAACCGCAGAAAGAGACTTCGGACAGAGGGAGCATCATCGTCGAATGCTCCTCCACGCGTTGAACCGCCCGTTGCACCACCCGTTGCATCGGCCATTGAACAACAAATCCATCCGTTGTTCAATCCTCCACGTGCACATGATCCAAACACTTACGACTACACAATTTTTGTATCACTAGATGCCTCAAATGATTGGTTTAGTGATTTTTGGACACATCCGGTGTTTGCGGGATACCCCATCAACTTTACTATTTTTTCACAATATAATGCACTCTTTAATGACCTTTGCCTTGATGAACTTGTTGCCATAAATTCGGTCATTTATCGTAGTGCCATTCAAATATTTTACTGCAACTTAACCCATGATGATACTCATATTTATTCACGAGTTGCGGGAATTGATATCTCATTTGATGATTTTGAATTGGCCGAATATCTTGAACTTCAAGAGCCAAATTCTTGGGAAAAGCTTGTTGAAGCTAGATCATTTCAATTTTTCGAAGGAATTTCACTTGAAAGCTTCAAGGACGACTTGTGTAGCCCTAACACTCGTCCTCGTAAGCTTTTGGCTAAATTCCTCAATCCCTATTTCTATGAACTCCATCGGATCATTTTCAACACCATTCTACCCAAAGCGGGTTCTACCGATGAAGTCACTTATTTTGAGATCTTAGCATTGTACCATCTCCACTTCTATGTTCCCTTTAATCTTCCACGCACTATGATGGATTGGATGATCAACAGTAGGAAGAAACCAAGATCTTTGGTTTATGCATTATACCTTCCTATGATCTTTCGTGCGTTTCATGTACCCCTTAATGAGTGTCCATTCTTACCTGCCCCTGCCTTCCTCTCTAAGGCAAGGAGGCTTCAGGCGGCCATTAGCTCACCAGTAGTGTCTGAGCATTCTGATGATGAGCCAGATGCCCCTCCTCTTGGACAGGATCCTCCTCCTCCTCCTGCCACTCTTGAGTCTCTTCAGACCATGCTCCGAGATCGCTTCACTTTGGAGGACGATCGATGGACTCAGCTGGATTATCAGACTACTTTGCAGATGAGTGCTATCAGCAACTCGCTGCATGACATTCGGTATTCCACGTCTCGCCATCCTTCCATGCCCATTCCTATGGAGCGAGACCCCGATCGTGAGGGATTTTGTATTGATAACCCTTGGGTTCGTCGCTACATGGATCCGGATGCGGCATTTATGGACCCACGTCGCTCCTTTACTGATCCATCGGACGGCGCCGGGCCCTCTCATGCTCGATGATGGATATGGACTCCTCTTGATGCTGCTACTGAGGATCTTAGATTATGGTTTATGCTTTTTTGTTTAGTTGCTTTTATGTACTTGGTTTGTAGTAGACTTATTATGAGTTGTGACCTTTGAGACTTTGGTAGTTCTATTATCAGTTTATATGACTCTTGAGACATTTGGTCATTATCTTAGTTCATATGCATTTTCTTCTCCTTTGGGTGTGTTTGCCAGTTATTATTTGTTATCTCATATTGCTAAATGCCAAAAGGGGGAGATATGTGTATATTCTATTTTTATATATGCTTTTGGTTTATATGTGCTTTTGGAAGAATATTCTTAACAGGCCAACAAGATTCACAGCATTATTTACGGGGGAGCTATTCTTAAGCTCGGCACTAATTATGGGGAAGCTATATTTTTTGTCGCCTCATGTGTCCAGGTATGAATATTGAATATACAATTATTATTTTTGTCAATTAACAATATAGGGGAGATTGTTGACACAAAGTCAGAGTCAACCAAATATTGATAACATTGACTAAATAATACTTGTAATATTTTAATACGACACACGACGACTACATCCAGCTCAAGCCAGACGACAGCTCAGTTTTGCAAATGCAAGTCATTTTTGAGTCTGTACTTTTATATTTATTGAGTCTAGAATGATTGTAAGCTGAGTTGTGCTGAGCACTTGAGACTAAACCCATAACCTATCCAAAATCCATAAAGCTCCACATCCAAAATAAGCCCATTGGACCCTTAGACCTATTATGTGCTCTGGAGACAGAGTTCGGGCCGAACTCTGCCTCCACACAGAGTTCGGGCCGAACTCTGTCCCCTAAAAATCAGCACCCTAATTTTTAGGATTGGCTGGTTGCTAGTTGTCCAACGGCCAAATTTTTGAAAATTCCTACCAGAATTCTGGCCGAATTTTGCCTGCTAAAAACCTATAAATAGGCCAAGAATTCTCTCATTTTCATCCATCCAATCTTCTCTTCTCTTCTCGCTTAAGCTCAATATAAGCCATACCCTTCTTCATCTACTAGCCACAAGCTTTCTAAGTCTCGAGTGCTCAGCATCTCTCAGTTAGGAGTCTTGTGCAAGAGTTCAAGAAGTCGCTTGGAAAATTCCAAGCATCGCCACTGCGATCCTTTGTAAGAAGTTGACGTGCTCTTCTGAAGAAAAGGCACGGGGTGTAACTACTATTTCACAGATAGTGGATTTAATCCTGAGCTAGAGTTCTCAGGCCTGGACTAGTCCTCCACGAGGGAAACCAGGTTAAAATTGGCTGTGTTTGCGTATACTTTCTTGCTCCTTATTTATTTCCGCACTTACTCTGATTATTCTTAGATTGTGAAAGAGTTTTAATTTTTTAATTGGCTATTATCGCTATAAACTCTATTCACCCCCCTCTAGAGTTGCTATCTGTTCTTCACATCTCTGCCAGCTTCTCCGTAGATAGTCCCACCTTGAAAGGCAAAAAATGGGCCGATTTGGTCAATCTATCAACGATGACCCAAATTGCATCTTTTCCTCCTGAAGATCGTGGAAGTCCAGATACAAAGTCCATAGTGATGTGCTCTCACTTCCTCTCTGGAATGGGTAGTGGCTGAAGCTGACCACCTGGCCTCTGTCTCTCGGCTTTCACCTGCTGGCACACTAAGCATCGAGATACAAACTGAGCTACCTCTCGCTTCATGCCATACCACCATACGTGCTCTTTCAGGTCTCTGTACATCTTGTTGGCTCCAAGATGCATAGAGTACTGGAAACGATGTGCTTCCTGTAGAATCTCCTCCCGAAGCTCTCCATTCGGAATGCATAATCTAGTACCGTGCTTTAGCAATCCATCTTCGGCTATAGAGAAATCGTCTAGCAATCCTGCCTGCACCCGCTCCCTAATACTCCTCAGGGCCATGTCATCAAACTGTGCTGATCTGACTCTGTCCATCAACGCAGACTGAATCTGTAAACCCTACATCTGAATCTACATACTCAGAACGATCACCTCGATACCCAACATTTCCAGATCAGCCAATAGATGACGATCTTTCACCAAATACATAGCGACTGGATACCTGCTCAAGGCATCTGCAACTACGTTGTCCTTCCCCGGATGGTACTGTAAAGAGATATCGAAGTCCTTCATCAGTTCAAGCCACCTCCTCTGCCTCATGTTCAATTCCTTCTGGTGAACACGTACTTTAAGCTCTTATGATCCGTGAAGATCTCAACTTACTGGCACACTCTATCTAGGATACTATGCTACACTTATAGGATACTACCTTCTATTGTCTTCCTCAAATGAATGCGGGTAAATAAGTAGCATGCGGGGCTCAGTTGAATGGGACACAAGTGTCACGTGGGTAGTAGGCTTAATGTGGGTCGTGTCCATATTTTGGGTCAACAAGTTTGGGTTAAAGTGGTGCCCCCAATTCGAGTTGGAAATAAAACTGACTTCGTGGGGTAAATCAAGATTGGGTCTTGTATCAAGAAAATCGTGTGATAAAATGAAGCACAAGATGGTGTGCCTAAGTGGGACACGAAGGTCATGGGCGTAGGGTGTCTTGTCTAGATCATGCATATGAAGTTGGTTTTGAGAAAACATCTAGTCTTGTGCTCCTAAATTAAAAGTCATGGTGGTGTGCATATGATAATCATAAATAAAAGTGGGAATGATCAATGGCCTAAATTGATCCGAAAGTTGTGCGATACAAAGATAGTACAAGAGAACGAGTTTGAGTGGGACATGATATATCAAAATGAAGATAATCTTGTCTACTACAAACTCATGAAGGATGTTTCCAGAGATTGACATCTCTGATGCTCCAGAAATTAAAGTCACGAAAGAACATTCGTCTATCAAGGATACTCTCTCTAGGGTGTCTGCCCAAGTCTTGACGCTGTCTACACAACGTACTTACTCATCTATATGATACTTGGATGGTACCCCTATACTAGGTTGTTCATGTCTCTCCTCCAACTAGACATAAACTGTTGGTGCCTAAACTTCTATAACACTTGAAATACTTCGTCTCTAGCTACTAGGGTACTCCTCATATTTTGGTACCTGGTGCAACTCCTACCTTAACACTTATTAATCACTCTAGAATTCTTATCTATATTTAATTATCAACAATCATATACAATACTTTCTAACTATACTCTAAACTATTAACACAATTACTCAAGGACACAAACTAATTGCAAGTCACCAAGCCATTATACTACAAAGAACCTATAATGAAACGAGACTCTACAAGGACATGGACTAAATAACTGAAACTATCCTTACTCCTAAGCTAATTGATGATGGAATAGAATCTATAATAACAGAAGTGAAATGATAGAGATGATATGTTACGACCCTTATCAAGATACAATCTGATAATCATACGCGTCTGTCCAAAATCATGATACTAAGAATCTTCGCCACGCCAGTAAGCAAGGCTGCGATAAACGGTAGATTCCATAACTGGGTATGCACCTCTATAATCATATCGTTTGGAATTCTCGCCACACCGACTAGTATAGCTGCGAGAAATCTCAAATCTCATGACCAAGATATATACATCCGAAGTCAGGTCTCTACGTTTTCGCCACGCCGGCTAATATAGCTGCGATAACTCCAGGTTCCATAACCAAGTAGACGTTTTACCTTCTCTATTGTTCCCGTCAACATATGTTATCAGAAGATATGGTAACTCAGGCCATAAAATTTATCTCGATATGAAAATCAAAACCAACGATGATCCATCAAATCAAATTCAATAACAAGGAGCAAGGGTGAACAGAAACAAAAAAAAGGATTTTAAATTTTCGTTCAAACAAGATTCTCAAGGGTCATCACAGGAATCTCTCAAAAGTCCTAAGTAAAGAGATCAATATGGCACATTATAAGATATCGTTAAGGAAGGACAATTTATTTAGAAATGCAAGGAGAGTTGTCTTGATAATCAAAAGATTGGAATTTTTCTAATATGTGATTGAGTAACCCATATCATAACCTAGAACCTACATCCTAATAGCAGGCTCATAATTAGTACTCTAAGTCGAGTACCATTACGAAATCGTACTAGTTGCGACTCTGGCCTGCATGGGCCACCATAAAAATGTGTCACGACCTGCACCCTATTTAGGGGCACGAGCATGTGGGTACGTCCAGCCTACGCCGTAGTATCGACGGTAGAACGCTGTAAAGGTCATCTAGAATATAGAATCTAAGACACAATAATATAACCTGTCATCTCCGCACGGAGAAATATAATCACCACTCAATCACATAATCTAAGGTAGATAAGCACGATGATAAAGATAAAGATAAAGACGAAGTAAATAGTCTGAAATAGTGCCGAGCCATAATCTGTAATACCCTAGTCCCAAAATACTTAGGACCAGGTACGTATCTATGCCAGCTGTATATATACGAAGTATACTCCAATATATGGAAACTTCGCATAAATACATAGGCTGTAAAAGGCAGTAAACCAAGAGTAATCTAACCTCATCCACAAATGAAGAATAAAAGATATCATATAATCAACTGTAACAAGTCTTTGTACAATACGTTGGGCGGAGACAAAGTCCACTACCAACTATCTCAAATAAAATTACAAGAAGGAATAGATGAAATAACAAGACTAGTCAAGTGCAATCATCTTCGAAAGGATGGAGAAGATCACGGCCTCGACTAGAACACCTGCAACTATCACAGAAGCACACACCTGGAGAGATAACCAGGTCCTCAGAGGGACGTAACAAGATAGAGGAAGAACATGCCACAAATACTGAAATACAAAATATGCCACAAAGAATATAAGTGACAAGACAATAATAAGGTAATCTAACCGTACTACTGTGTTCATGCAGTTAAAAACAAACCTCCAACGCATGGGCATCTGGCTCAGGAGTAGTAATCTCAGGTATGGTCCCATCAGGATACCAGGGACCTCAAAGCATAACATTCCTCGAATGTCAGAGGCCAGCAAGATCAGTAATAGAAAAGTGCATAAGGACCCATACGTTAAGGAACTGTTCTTCCCACCCAATGTCTAACAGAGTCACATCCATGCCTCATATACCTCTACTAACTGCTAAGTCTCCTAATCATGCCTCTAATAGTAGTTAGCCCTAACGCAAACACATGGGGGATCAGCCCAACACAAGGACCTCTACATGCTACTCGTCTCACACATCCTCGTGGTACAACTGTGTCGAGGTATATGCAATACACTACAAATGGTAGTCCCCTAACTCTTGGTTCATATGCAATCAAAGGATAGTAACAAAGTAACTAGTAATCACTGAGCATGTAGTAAATCAAGAACTGTAATAACAGGAAATAATGAACAATGATATGTAATAAAATACAGAATGAATGTAAACAGTATAATGGCAAGGTATCTTGCCTGAGGTTATGTGCAAAAAAGAATAATCCAGTAGCTCGAACAAACAAATAAACGAAGCAAGAAAGCCAAATCCCGCAGATGACTCCGAATGCTGCAACAAACATCACGAACGAGTTTGGAATATAAGATATACCTAGAAAACGCCTGTCCAAAAGTTAATTTCTGGAACAGGGGCAAAATCATAATTTCGGATCAAAACGATGTCCGCCGTTGGATCCGTTTTGCACCGAAATGCAAACTACTTGTCTCTAAAGTCGTCAAATTACATGTCTACAAATTTATTTTGATGAGATGAACCCAACGGTATGTCCAATTTTGGATTTCGGTGGGCCGTACACAAAATCGTCCGTTGAGTGGGATTGTGGACCCGCCAAGATGGCGTCCCGATCAACTATCCCTGAATCAGACCAAACTTGGCTCACAGGACCAGAAAAATATTTTGAGTCCAATGGCACAAGTTTTGTCACGATTTGATGAGTGTACACGAAGTTGTGACTTAATTTGCAAAGGGTCGATACGGGGGTATCTCGACGGATACGCACTGATTTCGTCGTGCACATGCAACGAAATTGGGTTCCGTCAGTTCCCACACGTCGACAACATCCATATGTGCCTTTCGATGTGTATAATACGCGACCACGTCGTCCGGTTTGTCGGGACCCACGCCGTATCAGGGTATTTTTCTACTTTTTAAAAACAGAATTTTATATTTTTTGAGAAATTTAACTACGTGTAACTTTCTACACACTAGATGAAAAGTGAATCCAGAAGGTGCGTTACAATCTCGGTTATGTTGTCTTTGACTGTCTTTAAGTAGTTTCTATAAAATCTTAAAGTACAGAACGAAAATTGGCCGACAAGTTGGTGTTTTAAAACAATTTTTAATATTTCAGAAAAGTAGTTTTTCTCCAACTTCGTCTCGATTTTTCGAACAAGTTGGACGACCATGTCGAAATCCACCTGGGGGATCTCGAAGAGGGACATGTGGGCATTCTACAGAATTTACGGATCTAAAAACGGATTTAAAATAAAAGAGATATCGATCAGGGAAGTGGGATACCTTGATGTTGATTTCTGTTGTTGTTGTGGGTGTTTGTTTGTTGTTGTTGCTGTCGTCGTGACGAACGGGAGGCAGGGATACTGTCGCTCCGGCGAGGCTGGCACGCACGCCGAGGAGAGGGAGGAGGATGGAGAAGAGAGGAGGAAGAAGATAGAGAAAAAAAATTAGGGTTTGTTTTTTTTTTTTTTTACTAAAACATATATATATATATATATATATATATATTATATATATATAATATATATATATATATATATATATATATATATATTATTATATATATATATATTATTTTATATATATATATATATATATATATATATTATAATATATATATATATATATATATATATATATTATATATATATATTATAATATATATAATATATTATATTATATAACTATATATATATAAAATAATATAGTATATATTTATATATATATATAAAATATATATATATATATATAATATATCTATATTAATATATATTATATATATATATATATATTAGATATATTTATAATATTATATATATTTTTATATATCTATATATATATTATATATATATATATAGATATATATATATATTATATATATATATATATATATATAGATATATATATATATATATTATCTCTATTATATATATATTATAATATATATATATATATATAATATCTATCTATATATATATAGATATTATCTATATAT